>KZ808344.1:65836-79167 GCA_000696205.2 Oncopeltus fasciatus
TATATATATATAAAAATATATATATAATTTTTATTTTTATTTTTTTCATGAGTGCACATCGACTGCCAGTGGTCATTAGCGCTGAGAATTATTATATTTTATTGCGAATGTTTCGGCAAAATCTTCAGGCGATCTTATGGGCAATAAACTAAACAATACTCTTCAGTAATATAAAATCGATAAAAGGTAAAATACTAAGGTAGTATAAACATATTCTGTAAGTATTTTGGTATTATAAGTATTGTAGCAGTACATGTATCTGGTTTACATACTGGAAACACTATCACTAGAAAGTAAGTAATTAGCTCATACCTTTCCAGATTCTGACGATTTTACTTTAACTCTTAAAGACCGAACCGCATTAAAATGGTTGTAAATATTTTCTTTATTTAATTTTTCATTTAAGAGTGTGACAGCCATTGATGTCAATGAAATTATTATGCTAGTTTTTGAAGCTATTGTCTCTCTTGGTCTTAACCAAACCAGGGTGCCACCCGTTGCCAAACTTATCCAAGATCCTTGAGGGTAGTCGATGAGGCTGCCGGTACCAGCTTTCTAAATATTATTAAATAACATAATAAAATAATAATAAGTTTGATACATTACCTAAATTGTCGCCACGAATGTTATCGCTAGTGAATTTTATGTGATGTTTATTTCTGAAGTTCACGTTGAAGCGGCTCTCTGTCAAAACACTCTTGACTGAAGAGATATCCTGCAGGTTTCACAAATCGGGGGATCGTCTTTAGTCATATGATTGGAATGTGTGATGCGGATGTGTGTTCGATACGAAAACCCGTCAAAGCCACTTCAGTTCCACTTTCACTTGCTGGTGTCTTTTAACGACTTTGTATCCTTTTTTTTTAGTTCACTGAGTTTGTTCTTAGTGATGTCTAGACCACTTATCTCTTATTTTCCTTTAATATGTACTATTAGGTTTTTATTTTATTACTTATTCTAAATAAAATATATAATTCAAATATATAAGCCCAGTGGCAGTATTACATTAGCTAATCTACCAGTTTTCTCATGGGGCACTGAATCACAAAGAATCCAGGAATCCAGGAAAATTCAACTAACATTTTATACTATTTCAAACCTGATAAAGATTCTAGAATTTTGATGACAAGAGAGTTCCTTCAGTATAATTTTCTTTACTTTCCATGTGCCACGTCGAGCCCAAGTGCCATTTAATGAGGAAAGAATAAAACTCCCAAAAAGTTTTCAGTTAATGCAAAAACTTCCTAATATGCTCTAAGATGATTTTAGTTGGGGTTCGGTCGAGGTAGATCCAAAAAAACACAAATTAAAAAAATGTCTTTTTTTAATGAAGGATTATCTGCCAACGTTTCGCCTTATATTGTAAGCCATCTTCAGGGTTATCATGAAAATGGCTTACAATGTAAGCCGAAACGTTGGCAGATAATCCTTCATTAAAAAAATACATTTTTTTAATTTGTGTTTTTTTGGATCTACCTCGACCGAACCCCAACTAAAATCATCTTAGAATAATATCTGCGGTCAACTAACTCTCCTTTTTCCTAATATGCTTGCTCTGTAAAGTGATAAAAAGTTAATCATTAATAAATGATTAAATTTTTTTATCAATTTTTTTGAATTTATTGCAATAACTGAAAATTTTTTGGGAGTCTTATTCATTCTTAAGGATTAATAAAGCAATTGATTTTCAACATGCAAAGCAAGAAATTTTCCAGCTTTTAATAACTGGAGTAAAAAAAAAAAATAATATGCATTTTTATCATTGTCCACGGATAGATTAAAAAATAAATTCTGCTAGAAAAGATCTATACTTGTGCTCTTACCTTTACAGGAAACAAGAGTTTTGTTAGTCACATTAGAAGTAATAGGGCAGTTGGAAGTGGATCAAATATAATCGACAGAGTTTCGCGTTACATTATTAAGAAGTTATAGGGTGTGTTTTGAGAATATAGACTTATTAAGCAATGTCTAACTGATTGGTTCTAGTTAATGTTCATCAGTTTTGGTATATTGGATGACATATCTTCATTTTGACCTGTAAACTCTTCTTACTGTATTCCAAATATTCTAAAACAGAGTAAAACAATTTATTTGTCAAATGAAATCCCTCTAAGAGCTTCTCTTCACATTGTTTAAAACTCTTTTGAAGCTTCGCCTCGCTGATGTGTAAATATTTTCATGTTCAGTACATATGGATGTATTTCCGAACTTCTCTTTTTTTTACTCTTCGTCGGCTTAAGTGCATTCTACGGAACTACAAGTCTACTTTGGTTATTTTTAGTTTTAGGAAATGCTTACTCGGCACATGTTGACAAAACGTTAGTTGCGCTGTTTATTTTTATTTAAAAGACTGTTGCAAATATCAATGGTTTATTTAATTTTCTATCACGGAGAATGGCATTGGCCAAATATTCTGTCAATTAAATTAATTATTATGGGGTTATGATTGGAGCCGTTAAGTCCTCAACAGTATTAATATTCTTTAAGCTGTCAGAATCTAACTAAAAATAGAGTCAAGAGATGACTAACAGTTCTTTAAATTATATTTAAAACCATCAAAAGTTTTTGTAGGAAATAACGGTAGGTGACGTGTGTGATGTACTGATTTAAAATAGGGATTACAGAATAAAACATGTACATACAATTAATTGCTTAAAAATTTATAAAATACTATTAGATGTTGTTTTTCTCTTTGGGTTCGGTCAAGGCAGATCCAAAAAATACTATTTAAAACTGTGTATTTTTAATTATCTGCTATCGTTTCGGCTTACATTGTAAGCCATCTTCGGTGCTATCATGACGGCGAGAGGGGACGTCGTGTCACCTGGATTCAATATTCTTGTCAAGTTCAAGGTATAAGTTCAAAGTCAAGGTATAACTTCAAGGTAAAGGTATAAGTTCAAGGTTCAAGGTATAAGTTCAAGGTATAACTGTTCAAGGTATAAGTTCAAGGTTTAAGGTATAAGTTCAAGGTATAACTGTTCAAGGTATAAGTTCATAAGTTCAAGGTATAGTTCAAAGTATAAGTTCAAGTTCAAGGAATAGGTTCAAGGTATAAGTTCAAGGTATAGGTTCAAGTTCAAGGTATAAGTTCAAGTTCAAGGTATAGTTCAAGGTATAAGTTCAAGGTATAGGTATAAGTTCAAGGTATAAGTTCAAGTTCAAGGTATAACTCCATATGGAATATGGAATCCAGTCCCCTCTCGCTTTCATGATAGCACTGAAGATTCGCAGATCATTTTTTGAATCACCTTGACCGAACCCCAACAAAAATTATCAACTACTACCATTATTAAAATAATCTCTACGGTAAAATACTCTCCATTTGAATTTATGTAATACTATCTTCATACAACCACCATTATATATAATAATATTTCTCCCCATGTATCATATTTCTGCCTAAGGTTTTTAGAATTCTTGTGTTTTATTTCTGTCTGATATGTTTAGAAATGTTTGGTTATTTTAGAATTTTCCTGGAAATCAGCTTCCACTTAAAATATTTTCTTAAAATACTCTGTGCTTATCGCAAACAAACAAAAAAAAAAAAAAATCCAAATTATAGTTGTGTGGAATGTGACTGGCTTGAGTGTGGGGACGGGAGGGTTGGCCGAACTAATGGTTGTACACGAATCAGCTCTTAGGGTTTATCGGTGGATGGAGTCCGATCTCGAAGGATGTAGGGCTCCGGCAATTAGGACAGCTTCAGATACGACGGACACAGAACCTCTTCCCGCAGTGAGGTCCACTTAGAATGTCCCGATAACACATGCCGCCAGAGGTCTCCGACATTCGTCTTCGAGGGGAGCTACAGCATGCATGTGGAGTAATGTGATTCCCTCTTGTGTGTGTGTATTTTTCCGAAATGTTCGGACACGTATAGCTTATGAATCATCGTCGAAAGAAATTCTTCTAGAGTCGAGCAGTGAGTAGAAAAAGAACTGAAGCTCTGAACATCAACCACAATCTAATGTTGGGCCAGACAAAGTCACAATTATATTTGTCTACCGTTTTACAGATGTCTTTTGTTTGATCAGAGCATTCGATCTAGTACTTCCCCAAATGCAGCATTCTAATTCTCTGGTAAGCAAGTTCGTTGCAGCAAATGCTTCAAAGATTCCAGGCCAATACTATATTATGTACTTCTGGTATGATTGGGGTCGCTCGTTCTATCTATGTATTTTCTCCAATCCAATTATAGTGAATTTAGCAAAAGGAGAGTTTGTTGACCGTAGATATTATTCTAAGATGATTTTAGTTGGGGTTCAGTCAAGGTAGATCCAAAAAACACAAATTTAAAAAATGTATTTTTTAATAAAGGATTATCTGCCAACGTTTCGGCTTACATTGTTAAGTCATGGAAATGTGAACTTAGGGACGGGACGTCCTCTCTCATCTTCATGATAGCCCTGAAGATGGCTTACAATGTAAGCCGAAACGTTGGCAGATAATCCTTTTTTTAAATTTGTGTTTTTTGGATCTACCTTGACCGAACCCCAACTAAAATCATCTTTGAATTTAGCAAAGCTCATCGCACTCAATTTCTGACTCTGGAGATTAAAATATCATTTAAATTGGCATAATGGTTAGTAGGTTAACGTGAATTGAGCAATTGGGTTTTTTATGATTTTCAATATTTTACTAAAATCAAAAATATTTTCTGTAATCTAATAATAATGGAGTTTTCATTTATTTTCTAATAAAAACCTATTATTATTAATCATCCCTCTTCTTTTTTTAAAGCACTGTTGAGAGGAATAATAAAAATAAGAGTGTTTCATCGTTAAATTTACGATGCTTTTAGGACAGATGTGACAAAGTTTACTGCCGTCTCGGAAGAGGACGAAAGGCTTACCCCAGTAAACCACAAGCTGAAGTCGTTCTTCTTCACGGATATGTAAATAAATTACATATTTATGAGTATACAATGGGTTCGAGCTAACTGGAAGTACGCTTTGTAAAGACGACCAGTTCTTCCCAGTTACCAGGGGTATCGTCCCGGCTGGCTTACAAATGCGCGGATCGCATGTACGTAGTGTCTTAAGGATCCTGCTAACCCTCAGTGGTAGCTGAGAGCGCGCTGATATCCCTTAATCCAAGAACAAGAAAGGGGAGGTTAAAATCCTTGAGGTATTTGCAAAATATAAAAAGGATAAATAATCTAAAAGGTTATTTCCACCACCAATGAATATAGAACTATCATACCTTCTATTCACGGTCTTCATTGGTTTCTGCAAACCATCTTCTGTTGGCGAGCGCTTTCGGACATTGTCCTACTTCTGGCCGAATACATGCGTTCACTGTCACTGTCTGTATTCAACTCGATTTAATACAGTTGAATACAGACAGTGACAGTGAACGCATGTATTCGGCCAGAAGATGGACAATGTCCGAAAGCGCTCGCCAACAGATGGTTTGCAGAAACCAATGAAGGCGTAGAAGAAGAAGGTATGACAGTTATAAAAAGGATGTCTGGGGGAAGATTGAGTAGAAACTTAGTTTGTCAGATTTGCAAAACAGTGGATATAATTACACCAGTTCATTATTTATAATGATCCGTCAACGGTGAAGGAGTTGCCAGGTATGTGCAAGTGACGGGTAACGAAAAATTTGAGGTACTAATCACTGGACACGAAAAAACATTGTATACTCCATCTTGATTTTTCAGATAATCCCCTCTCCTATTCGTTTCAGAACAAACTTAGCCTTTCACTTTAGATTTAAAAGTAATAAGCCGAATGTAACTAAGAAAAACAACTGAATGCCGCTTAGACTGTAAAATTAAAATTTGTAGTTACGGTAAACTCCTACCCGTGATTGTTCAATTTAGTTGTATAACTCCTAAAATATTTCGCTGAGTAATAAATAAATATGTATATGTATATATACATATATGTACACACAGACACTCACCCACGCACGCACACACACACACACACACACATAATATATAATATATTTTGTATAAAATAGTCCTGAGTTGTAAGAAATATCTTAATTATAGGGAAGTTTAAGAATTTAGAGAGGCGCAAGAAGCATTATTTAGAGATGACATTTATTTGAAATTTAAGAAATTTTATTAATTTAAAAATTTGTTAAAGAATCTTTGCTGGGCATGTATGGGCCACTTTTTTGGTGAAAGCATCTGTTATATGTATTTCTGGGTAAGTGTATTACATTTTTAAGAAAAATATATTTTTTTCGACTTTTCCAAAGTCATAGAGTAAGATCAGACAAATTATTTAAAACTTTATATCTTGCCTTCAAGCTATTACATTTTGAAGCTTTTAATATAATATAAATATTAATAATTTTTGTGTTTCTCAAGGAAGTATTTGCTGTCCATTTATATTTGCTGATGAAGACATTATAACTCCATCATAACTGAGTGATCCACCTCATTCAATAGCATCATTACTGTAATGAAAACTTTTATTCTGACAAGTTAGTCAATCTCATGGAATGGGGCAATTATTTTTCTTTTTTTATTGACTATTAGTTATTTTTTTTTTCTCAATTTTCCTAAATGATGTAAAGCTTCAGTTGCGCATTGGCCCGCAAAAAGGTCTGGATGAATATTTCATTTTTGAAGTCACTTTCCAAAGTTTATTAAGAAAACTAATCTTTTCTTAGCAGTCTTAGAAAATATTTTCTTAATATAAATTACTAATTTGTCAACGCGAAAGTTTATAACTTTTGGATGTCGGTATTATGTATGTATTATTAAGATATTGAATACAATTGGGAAACATTATTGATTAGCTTTACGGTAAGGAAATTACATTATGGTATATGTCCATTGTTGTCAGTATTTAATTTCGGAGTTTATGTTGTTAGCAGTGTTTATTAAGGCGATTCTACAAACAATTTCGGGAATAAGTATGATGAATTTTAAGAATGTATGAATTTATAATACATTTAAAGGCTGACAAATTCGAACTGTTGAAATAGAGATTCCTCTCAATGAAAATTACTACTGGTAATACAACAAATTTAGTGGGTTTTTTTTTCACATTTTTACCCCCAGTGTTAGTGTAAGAACGTATACACAAACGTACATACGCATATACGTACATACACATAATAGGGATGAATATAAAAATGAATGGGAGAGAGAAAGAATCGGTAATTTATTCGTTTACCCAATAATATGTAAGTGAGTTTGTGAGACACAATATCAAGTTACATTGGAACTATTTTCGAGAGATAGAAGAACGAACTTCAGCAAGACTAACTTTCTCCCAAATCTATGTTAGTTGGTGAGTTATTGGTAATATTAAGATAAACGACTTAAGCTCTTCACTCTGAAATGTGACCATCAACTTCTCTCGGAGATCTCTCCAGACATCACTATCGCGCTGATGATGACTTACAAGTTAAGATATATATACACATATCATTTTGGAGCATTTTATTTTTCCGATCCTGGCCGGAACCCTGACTAATTTCTCTAGCATTATCATAAACAATATGAAGTTAGACTTTGAAAAAAGCAAAGAGTCATTTGCTTTAACAAATGTAGAAAACATTTGCTCAATATAAATACTGTAAAATACATTAATTGCATTCTTTAAGTAAGGTTGAGTCCAAATGAGGTTTATTGAATTGACGAATTTTCTTTCATTGCTTTCTACTCATCTCAAATCTTGTGCTTTACTCCCTTGTTATGTTCCAGAGAGATATTGCACGCCTCACTGAAGAAACACAAGTTTTCTCCGCCAGTGCCAGCATTGTTAGCACAGGAATAATCCCTTGAGAGGATGCTCTAGTTGCAGTAGATTGGGAGTTGCGCAAGAAAGCCACTACGCCTCTGCCTCATATCGCCTGAATAGGAAGATGTTAAAAAGAAGATGACTCTGATAGGGTCCTGCAGAGGAATGTGATGGACAGATAGCTTGTTCTGATGGCTCCGTCACGGCCATTCTCTTCGGCTCCTGTAATTAAAACACAATACCATCCCATTGTGCTTTACAAGATCATCCTTCTCCTCCAGCTAACAACCTCCGAGGGACAACTAAGTTGACACCCAGTCCTACGGCGTACATCAGCAGACCCAGTCGTAACTTCACGTAATTTGATATAGGCAACTATCTGACAACAGTGACTGATCAATAAAAAAGGAACAGATATAAGGATTTTTTTTAAATTCGAGAGCTTCTATAATCTAACTAGAAATAGACTAATCTACAGAAGTCCAAAAGCGTCCAGCACGTAATAATGCACAGAAAAAACAAAACTGCCGAGGAATTTGGCTAAAGTAGCCTCCTAGATCAGTTGATCGCTGCATGAGAGTCGTATGTCACATGACACGATGCATCTGCTTACACAAGGGAATGTGACAGAAATCTGCCTTAACAAGTTCAAATACGCCAAAAGAGTAGATTCTTCATACAATCCTTCCCTGAACCCAGCCACATACCATATATGAATAGCGCGTATCTGTTTGTTGTGAGTACGTGCATATGTACATATATATGATTTTTACGTTTGACTATTTGTATATTAGCATGAAATGCAAATATATATTTAATAAAAAGCTCTAATAATAATGATATATCAGATATCGGAGAACATAATTTGAATAGCTGCGACTAAAAAAAAATGAAAACACAAAAATCGTGAAAGAAGGAAGTGGGGCTTCATAGACAAAACTATATAAAAAATCATAATTACTTGGTCTTCATTTATTATAAATTACGTGGAAAACATAAGAAACATAATAGGTTGACGAAAGACGAATAGCAAAAGTGTAAAAAACAATAACTTATAAAACAATTTAACAAATTTACGTTAATTAACAAAGTACGTGAAACAAGGAAAGAAAATCTACTTCTGGGCCCAATCAGTGCAAATTTCCATGTTTTACTCAAGGCGGATATAAGTGAGAGTAAATGACGAAATTTAATTTAAAGAGGGCAATACGTATATAGATATATGTCCACTAAAGTTCGCTCTAGACTGGTAGGGACGATAAAATTGGGGGGGGGGGGGCACACACTTTGTGTCTATATTCCTCATACTCTTTCTGAGAGTTTTTTTTTTTTTTTTTTGGTAAAAATAATTTAGAACACAAACATTAGAAAATTACGTCTTACACCTGTTATGTTTTTAAAGCTTTCCTAAATAAAAAAACAGAAAGACAATCTGAACCACATCCCCTTCACTAAAAAATAATTATAAGGACTTTTAATGAAAAGCCTTAACATCGAATTTGGTTTCTTTATTTCAAAAATTAAAACTACCTCCCAGATCTCGAAATAAATTTATTACGTTGATTTGAGGTGGGTGAATAAAAGTAAAAAATTTTAACTCCTCGCAATTTTTTTGGTACATTTTAAAATCGGTACATTTAAAAGTTTTCAGCCAAAAGTCGTCTCCTTAGGTTTCTATACCATATAAAAAAGACTAGAAATCTGCCAAAAAATCTATTTTTAGTTTTACTCGTTATTTTGCATTGGAAAGCCCTATAAGAGAAAAAAAAAAAGTGTTTTAGTAATTCTTCTATATGAGTGTTTGAAAACAAAATGTGGACCAAAAAGCTGGGTGGTAAAAAACAAAATTTTAAAAGTTTGTACATAAGCATGAAATGCAAATTCATATTGAGCATAATATATCAGATATTGAAGAACATAATTTGAATAGCTGTGATTAAAAAAAAAAAAATACACAAAAATCGTGAAAGAAGGCCGTAGGCTTCCATAGACAAAACTATACCAAAAGTCATTAATACTTGGTCTTCATTTATTATAATTTATATCATAATCATGATACAAAGATGCTCAGGGTGTTTTTTGTATTAAAACATTGTAAATAAATATAAAGACTACATTTCATCTCCTATGTAGAACATTGAAGAATCGAAGAGTTTTTTTTTAATGTCGAGGGTGTTCGATCAAGAAACCTTCTTGCAACAATTATTGTATATTTAAAGATTCACTCCAGAAAAGAAAAAAAAAACTTCAGGTATCTCTCCAGGAGAACTGTATTATCTGGAAGAATATTATGCACCTCTGATTTAATATAACCCTATCTACATACGAACATTCAGCTGCAGCAGATGAAACATGAATTATCCCAATAGCAGTTGTCGACATGTCATTCAGGAAGAAATAGGACCTGTTCAAAACCATGTAGAAAAAGGTTAACAAAGAGGTACATACATAGGAAAACGTAAATATTCATATGGCGTCAGTGGGGAATAAAAACAAGAAAAATCATGCTGATGTACACCGTAAGACTTGATCATGTACTGTTCAGAAGTACTTATTTCAGCTTTAGAAGAAATATAGGGGTGTCAATCTGATTTTATTAGGAAGTGGAGGAAATGTGGTTACGCGTGTTTATGTTAATCTCAATATATATATATAATAGGAAGATGTTAAAAAGAAGATGACTCTGATAGGGTCCTGCAGAGGAANTTTTTATATATATATATATATATATATATATACATACATATTAAAAATTTCTATTAGCAACTTGACCGTTTGTATAAAACGAGTTTGTATCTAATGAAGCAAAACAGGTTTATTTTTTCTCTTATTTTTATTATTTTACTTAATAATCTTGACAGGTATTTCATGAAATCGGATAAGTTCGAGGGGTGGGAGTTATACAAAAGAAAATCTTAAAATTGGACAGAGGATTAGAGCAGGTGTAGTAATGGTTACAGAGTAAAAACGAGTTTTTCCCAGCTGAATAGACTATTATGGCGTTCGACAAGAAATTCGCTCTTTCCCGCAGGTCATTGAGTGACTGGCTTTCGCTTGCCTACGTGAGCCAGTTTGGAGAAGCGGACAGAGCGAGGAAGCCTCCGTCAACACACTGGAGAGAATATACTCCCATTGTCGCTCGGTGATCACACGACGGCGGAAACACTTTACTTCTGTTGAGCGGGGACTACGTCAGCAGGGCAAATTTCTCCACTTGCGCAACCAGCGCCTCCAAGACTCCATCATACAGCTAGACTTCCTTAAGGAATGCTAGATATCCTCAGGAAATCAAGAAAAAAAAATGTAAATAAAATATTACAATATTAAGGCACAAAGAAGTAATCTTAACAATTTTTTTAGTACAAGGGAACAGAATAAATAATCTTAACTGTCCCAGCAATTTAAGTGGGATTATATACCACAAACACTAATATTTACGAAGTAATCTTAGTTTATTAGCTGTATTACAGGTCACAAAGGTGGGATTTAATCACAAATTTCATTAAAATAAATATCAATTTATCAAAATAGATGTGTAGTATAACAATTAAAATACTCTCATACCTTCTATTCTCCGTCTTCATTGGTTTCTGCAAACCATCTTCTGTTAGCGACCGCTTTCGGACATTGTCCATCTTCTGGCCGAATACATACGTTCACTGTCACGGTCTGTATTCAAGTTGAATGAACGAATGTATTCGGCCAGAAGAAGGACAATGTCCGAAAGTGCTCGCCAACAGAAGATGGTTTGCAGAAACCAATGAAGACGGAGAATAGAAGGTATGAGAGTTCTATATTCCTTGGTGGTAGAAATAACCCTTTAAATTAAAATACTGACTAAATCACTTAAAAATATACATAGAACATAAATAAAAATAATATAAAGTTTAAAATTTTATATATGTTTATATATCTCTCATTTTTGTCAAGGTAAAGTTTTTAAAATACTGTTAAAGACTAGGGATGTTGGTGACGAGAAGACCAGGCCTGTACGAGAAGGCTCCAATTGAAAGATGCCGGATGCTTCCTTGCTTCTGAAAAGGGAATTGTATTTCCCTGGAGATAACTATTGGAAACTTCTAGACCTGCCACCGCCTTTCCCTGAAGTTATAAAAGCTTTTTTACTATTATTATGAAACTAATAATTCAAAAAGACTTTGTCCTAGTGGGTCATAAAATATTTTGTGATTCACCCTGATTTTTGGTTTTCCCCCTCATTATTATAAATTGAAGAAACAGTGACTTAAAAAAAAACAAAAAAAAAACAAGCTTTTATATAGCAATATGAATGGAGCTAACTGTTAGCTGTCACTTTACTCTGATTGACGGCCGTTGAACTCAAAACTGCATTGAACATTTCTTTGTGCATCAAGTGATACTCAATCTCCCTCGGGTTATCTCCGATGTCCCTAATAACTGTCGCGTGACAATCACAACATTCATTATTTACATTATCTTCATTCCCCTGAGCTGATTATCCACAACTAAGCCAAACAGAAAAAAATAAAATAAAATGAAAACTTTATTGGCATAGACAAACCAACGGAAATTTACGATTGCACAGGTACATTATGACTGACTTGGCCGATGGTAGATTGGAATGTGGTCTCAGATTTCAACGGATTCTATGTAGCTGGTATAAAATGCCTCTCTCAGCAAGCGCTTATTATGCTAGAATGGAGCAATAAGTCACGAAACAAACTGAATTTTTTTTTAATATACAACAGTGAGAAACCAAGGAGAAGGTTATTAATTAAATTTATTAATATTTTGTTTTGAGTTTTTGCTCGAATCTTCTTTATTAGTTTAGCAAATTCCGGTATTCCGAGGGAATTTGGCTATCGAGGTTGTTCTCATGAGATGTTTTTGAAAACGTATTCAAAATTTCTCCGATCCTACCTACTAGACAACAAAATATATTAATATATAAAATGGAAAGTATAGAATTTTCAAAACATCAAACAAAATAATTAATATTTGTATAACAAATAAAACCAAAAATAGGTGATCAAAACAAAAAATAAATCTAATTTAAAGTTCAAAATAAATTATATGTTCAGTCATCTGACAAACCATTATACTATAAATATTTTATTTGGTTGTGGTATTTTATCCCAAGTAAATTTTAAACAATTAATTAGAGGGAATAGAATATAAAAAACTATCTGTCCCAGCCAGGAATCGAACCTGGATCTCCTGCTATCCGGGCCGGTGTACTTTCCAGTNTCATTGCGCTATATGACAAAATAAATAAATAAAATATTAACATGTAATATAAAAAAAAAATAGAGTGCTCCAAGAAAAGAGAATGAGTGCAAAGAACAAATACTTAATTTATGAGCATGACGTATAAAGTAACGAAAATGTGTCAATTCATTAAAGGGTAATACGTCTCTCGTTTCTTGTAAGACTGCAATTTAAGCCATTAAATTGTGCAATCCACCAATTGCATTCTACCTAGTACATTCAGTTTGCCGAAAAAGTAATTAAAAACTAATTTCTGTACACATTTCACTTCATTCATGAGAATTAGTCGAGGACATCATCAGAGTGACTAGAATTGACAGGGGTAATTAAAAAAAAAAAAAAAAAAAAAAAAAAAAAAAAAAAAAAAAAAAA
>KZ808344.1:85376-104626 GCA_000696205.2 Oncopeltus fasciatus
ACACACACACACACACACACACACACACACACACACACACACACACACACACACACACACACACACACACACACACACACACACACACACACACACACACACACACACACACACACACACACACACACACACACACACACACACACACACACACACACACACACACACACACACACACACACACACACACACACACACACACACACACACACACACACACACACACACACACACACACACACACACACACACACACACACACACACACACACACACACACACACACACACACACACACACACACACACACACACACACACACACACACACACACACACACACACACACACACACACACACACACACACACACACACACACACACACACACACACACACACACACACACACACACACACACACACACACACACACACACACACACACACACACACACACACACACACACACACACACACACACACACACACACACACACACACACACACACACACACACACACACACACACACACACACACACACACACACACACACACACACACACACACACACACACACACACACACACACACACACACACACACACACACACACACACACACACACACACACACACACACACACACACACACACACACACACACACACACACACACACACACACACACACACACACACACACACACACACACACACACACACACACACACACACACACACACACACACACACACACACACACACACACACACACACACACACACACACACACACACACACACACACACACACACACACACACACACACACACACACACACACACACACACACACACACACACACACACACACACACACACACACACACACACACACACACACACACACACACACACACACACACACACACACACACACACACACACACACACACACACACACACACACACACACACACACACACACACACACACACACACACACACACACACACACACACACACACACACACACACACACACACACACACACACACACACACACACACACACACACACACACACACACACACACACACACACACACACACACACACACACACACACACACACACACACACACACACACACACACACACACACACACACACACACACACACACACACACACACACACACACACACACACACACACACACACACACACACACACACACACACACACACACACACACACACACACACACACACACACACACACACACACACACACACACACACACACACACACACACACACACACACACACACACACACACACACACACACACACACACACACACACACACACACACACACACACACACACACACACACACACACACACACACACACACACACACACACACACACACACACACACACACACACACACACACACACACACACACACACACACACACACACACACACACACACACACACACACACACACACACACACACACACACACACACACACACACACACACACACACACACACACACACACACACACACACACACACACACACACACACACACACACACACACACACACACACACACACACACACACACACACACACACACACACACACACACACACACACACACACACACACACACACACACACACACACACACACACACACACACACACACACACACACACACACACACACACACACACACACACACACACACACACACACACACACACACACACACACACACACACACACACACACACACACACACACACACACACACACACACACACACACACACACACACACACACACACACACACACACACACACACACACACACACACACACACACACACACACACACACACACACACACACACACACACACACACACACACACACACACACACACACACACACACACACACACACACACACACACACACACACACACACACACACACACACACACACACACACACACACACACACACACACACACACACACACACACACACACACACACACACACACACACACACACACACACACACACACACACACACACACACACACACACACACACACACACACACACACACACACACACACACACACACACACACACACACACACACACACACACACACACACACACACACACACACACACACACACACACACACACACACACACACACACACACACACACACACACACACACACACACACACACACACACACACACACACACACACACACACACACACACACACACACACACACACACACACACACACACACACACACACACACACACACACACACACACACACACACACACACACACACACACACACACACACACACACACACACACACACACACACACACACACACACACACACACACACACACACACACACACACACACACACACACACACACACACACACACACACACACACACACACACACACACACACACACACACACACACACACACACACACACACACACACACACACACACACACACACACACACACACACACACACACACACACACACACACACACACACACACACACACACACACACACACACACACACACACACACACACACACACACACACACACACACACACACACACACACACACACACACACACACACACACACACACACACACACACACACACACACACACACACACACACACACACACACACACACACACACACACACACACACACACACACACACACACACACACACACACACACACACACACACACACACACACACACACACACACACACACACACACACACACACACACACACACACACACACACACACACACACACACACACACACACACACACACACACACACACACACACACACACACACACACACACACACACACACACACACACACACACACACACACACACACACACACACACACACACACACACACACACACACACACACACACACACACACACACACACACACACACACACACACACACACACACACACACACACACACACACACACACACACACACACACACACACACACACACACACACACACACACACACACACACACACACACACACACACACACACACACACACACACACACACACACACACACACACACACACACACACACACACACACACACACACACACACACACACACACACACACACACACACACACACACACACACACACACACAAACTCATATATTCAGAATAATTTTCCATTTATTCACTGCCAACTTAGGAAAGAAAAATAAAAACATTATTAAAAAATTCCAATACTCAATAATTTAAAAAATATCACATTTTAATCAATAATTACCATTTGAAGCTAATATTTGTTTTTTTTTAATGAAACTAGTTTATAAAAATTATTTATTTCCAATAATTTTAGAATATTAGATAAATTTTATGATTTTTCAGAAAACAATTTTTCTTAATTGTTTGAAGCTTTAGAAATTTTAATTCGTTCAATTAGGTTGGCATTTAGTAAAGATATGTTTTATTGGTAATTTATACCCACAGTACCGGGAAGTTTCTAGCTATTCCTCTCGCTTGTCTCATAATTAATTACCCGAAGCTTTTACTCCTGAATTAATATAAATCCAATCGACATACCAGATATTTATCATGCTTGTTTTCAATAGCACTAATGTATCTCTTGCTTGGATTTCTGTGTGGGAGATTGCCGTCATTCTTAGCATCCTTTGATAATTTATCCACAAGCATGTGCTGGATAGTTTTCAGCATACATATAATTTGCTATAGATTATAGACAAACATATGCGGTAAACATTTTATGGGACAGAATCTTTAGAAAATTACATTTTATACCTCTTTTGTTTTTATTAATATCGAAGACATTAAGAGCTTAAATTGGTCTCCCTCTTGACCGATTTTCAGCAATTAAAGAAATCGTTCAATAGTTTGCCAAACGAACCCTAAATACCAAGTTTGGTTATATTAGATACTAAATTACAAACACTAAAGTGCATAAATAGATAAATATCAACATATTACAATTTTTAACGGGAAATATTTTTACCTTCTCCAATATAGGATTGGTTAAGATATCATCAATTTTACACTAAATATTCAATTAAATTATATCTTGTTATGCTAACTACGTGAATAGCTTGATTTCTCCCCGGGAGTGTGGGAACCAGCGTGGGAAGACCTACTGAGTCGGAACCACCTGCATGTAAACACACGGAGTGCCAGTCGACTGGGATTTGCAAGTCACTTCACCAAAGTGCAAAACTTCTTTGCACAGAGCCATCTTTATCAATCACCTGGTAGCACAAATAAATTTTTTTTATTTATTGTAGTTTTATAGCTGTTATAATTTATACATGTAAAACAAATTTTCTAATTCTGATCAATCCTACTTAAGAAATAATAAAATTGTAAAACACACACACACACACACACACACACACACACACACACATACACACACACACACACACACACACACACACACACACACACACACACACACACACACACACACACACACACACACACACACACACACACACACACANGCACACACACACGCACACGCACACGCACACACACACACACACACACACACACACACACACACACACACACACACACACACACACACACATATATATATATAAATTGGGAAAATAAAATTCCTGCTGAAGTAACAAAGGAAAAAGAGCGTGCTATGCTAACCCTATTGTTTTTTTTCGTTTTCTATAAACATAGATAAGGTTATCATTAAGGTTATCTGGACTAGTAAGGCGAATCGTGACATATACAGCAGAGTTATCGACCCTTTTTAAAAGCACAATACGTATTTTTCAGAAATGTAAATTCTGAGAAGAGTTATTGGCCGTTTTTGTGGAGTTACCGCAAAAACGCTGAGCTATATAAAATGTGAAATAACAATGGCAAAATAAAATTATAAAAGCATTTCGTCCAGTTAGGCCAAGTAATTGTCAGAATTGACACCAGCAGGATGCTTATGATGCCTTATGATCATGTTCACTTTTGCGTACGACGGCGTAAGAGGAAAAGGAAGGCCAAGACAAAATATGGCTATAGTAAGTAGAGATAGGACTACGAACACAGGGCGTTTGACGTTCTTTGAAAAAGACTAAAGGTAGATTAGTATATGTTTTACGTTGGGGTTCGGTCAAGGTAAATCCAAATAAAAACAATTAACAAATTTTTTTTAAAATTATCTGCCAAGGTTTCGGCTTACATTACAAGCCATCTTCAGGGCTATCATGAAGGCGGGTCCTCACGTCGTGTCACCAGGATCCCATATTCATGACTGACGGCTAAAGGTATAGCTTGGCGGACCTTGATCCAGGGAAGCCAAGGCCCACCCTGGGCTGTGGGATTCTATAGTATATAAGTATATACTTGTCTTTATGGATTGTTTTCCACTCAATTTTACTTAAATTTAAAAAAAGGGGGGGGGGGGGTCTTTAAAAAAATCGTGCCTTAATATAGGTATATTACCAACAAAATTATCTTCTCAATTGGTTAGCTAGCAAACTGTAAACGGCTTCTACCGTGCAATTTCCCGCCTTGTTTTTTTTTTTCATTAAAATTTATACCTTAAGAGACTGAATTGCAAGCCTTTCGATGGGAAATGTAAAACGTGACTGATTAATAACTGTCTGATTGAGTAGTGATTGCATTCTCTGCTTATTCTTCCCTCGTGCGATTAGCACTTCGCTAAAACACTGATTTATCCAATATTACCCAACTTTCATCAGGCTATTGGCTGTTTTTTTCTTCTTATAGCATCTCAACCACCAGGATCATTAATGCTTCTGGAATGTTTAAAATCTCACACCATTGTGGTGCTGTACATAGTTTTAAACTGTGGTACTTAAACACTGTTATTAGCTTTGAAAGGATTATGTTGAAGCGTCTTCCGATTATTTCCATGGGTAAAATTAAAAACTAATTTACCCAAACAAACTAACTTTGAATAATGTTATAATAAAACAAATGTGTTACAAAACTTTATAGTTAATTTATTATTAATTTTGTTTGCCTCTAAACTTTCTCTCCCTTTAATTCTATTTCAGTCAAAAATTAGTTCAGTAAACTGGGTATGATAGAAAACTTAATACCGAATTTGGTCTCTATATTTTGTAAATAATGAGGTTCCCCCATACCTCGAAGTTATATTCTTAAACATTTTTTTTAATATGCGATTTTTATTTATTTATTTTTTAATTAAAAGTTGAAGAATATAAATGTTTTAAAATTACGTTGTTTGATTTATTCCTAATACTAAAAATTTATTTTTATATTTATTCAATATGTTCTTTATATAATAAAACATTTCCTAATCTGATGGCTAAATAAATATATACATATATACAAAAAAAATGTAAAAAATAAATCAAATGTCACTTTTCAGGGAGAAGGGGCTCATTGACTTCCATCCGAGCTCCAAGAGGTTAGGAGGCCATCTTTGTTATAGTTGTCGGTGAGGAGTGTAAGGATTAGAAAAGGAGAGTTTGTTGACCGTAGATATTATTCTAAAATAATTTTAGTTCGGTCAAGGCAGATCCAAAAAACACAAATTTTAAAAATTTATTTTTTAATAAAGGATTATCTGCCAACGTTTCGGCTTACATTGTAAGCCATCTTCAGGGCTATCATGAAGATGAGAGAGGACGTCCTGTCCCTAAGTTCACATTTCCATGACTGAAAATGTGAATTTTCAGTCACAGTCATCTAAGGATTAGAGTTCGACAATAGGGATTGGGCACATTGATTAAGGTTAAATGGGTGCCTGCTATGAAAGTGTGTGAAATGGGTGGAGATCAGTTCTTGAACAAACAGGATATTAAAATCGTGATGGAAAGTCAAATTATATGAGCAACTTACATCCTAGGAGGCCCCACGAGTTATAAGCGAATTTCCTACCTTATCGCTGGTGATGTCATAGAAGAGAATTTTCCACAGATGAGAACATAGATATTTTAGCAATTTTCCTATCAACTAAAACATAACCTTCCCCGGCGAATTTCCTTGTAACCTTGAAGTAACCTATCCTGCCGAATTACCTAGTAACCTACCCTACAACAGTGATGGACTAATTCCTTTCCCTGTTATTGTCTTTTCAGAAGACCTTTGACCTCCAGAATATTATAACATCAATGTAGATTTGATTTTTCGAATGATCTCAACATTAAGCATCCTTAGTGTAAAGTTCCTCACCACGTTAAGTTGGAGATGCATTGAGGGGGTAGGTTCGTAGGCGTCATGAAGAACATTTCTGGCTTTGTGACGCAAACGAATCCATTCACACAAAGGTTTACGGGAGTTCATAGCCTCGCCAGTGACCTTAGTATGAGGTATTAGGATTCGAACATTCCTCTATTACTCACAAACATTCACACACAAGTGTACGGGCGTTAAAAGCCCCTACAGTGAACATTATTCACGGTTTACGTGCGATCAGAGCCTCGCCAGCGACCGTTATTTACAAGCATTATTGGACTCGCTAATGACCGTCATTCATGGTGTAGGGGCGTTCATAACCTAGCCCGCGACCTAAATAGAGAAATTGAGGTTTAGGTCCAACCTCTCCATTTATAATAAAATATGTTAATTAATAAGACATTTTAATAATAGGTTATGTTAGATCATTCGATTGAATCAACATAATTTTAGACAAATCTCTATAGTTAAAAAGAGGAGGAGGAAAGGAGGAATGGAGGCAAGAGAATGAAGGATTTTTAGAAAAAATGGAAAGAAATGAAAAAAAAAAATATTATTTAAAGTTATTGACCAGTATTTTGCAATCTTGCAGAGAGTTGCTTTCACGTTCTGCCAGTCTGATACTCGTCACGAAATCTTAAAATTTCTTGACAAATCTTTTTCGATCTTACAGAATGTTCCTTTCACGGTCTGTCAAGCAACTTGTCTGTCGTCTCAGCAACTTGAAACTTCTTGACCAGTCTTTTCCGATCTTACAGAAAGAAATCCTTTCACATTCTGTCAACCTGATACTCGCCTCAGCAACTTGAAATTTTTTGACCAGTCTTTTTCGATAGATAGAACGAACGTTAAGAAAGGACCTCTCGATTGGTAGAGAAGAATCAAAGTGCCAAGACTGCTATCAGGATGACAGAACGTAAAAAAGAGCTCTCCGCTTGATCGAAAAAGATTGGTGGAGAAGAATCAAAGTGCCAAGACGAGTATCAGGCTGACAGAATGTGAAAGGAGCTCTCCGCTTGATCGATAAAGATTGGTCGAGAAGAATCAAAGTGCCAAGACGAGTATCAGGCTGACAGAACGTGAAAGGAGCTCTCCGCTTGATCGAAAAAGATTGGTCGAGAAGAATCAAAGTGCCAAGACTACTATCAGGCTGACAGAACGTCAAAGGAGCTCTCCGCTTGATCGAAAAAGATTGGTAGAGAAGAATCAAAGTGCCAAGACTACTATCAGGATGACAGAACGTAAAAAAGAGCTCTCTGCAAGATTGAAAAAGATTGGTCAGGAGGTTCAAGATGCCTCGACGACTATCAGGATGAGAGAACATCACGTTCGAACATCACAGGTGCTCTCTGATTGAAGAAGACTGGTTGGGGAGTATCAAGGGGCCGTGACGACTATCAGGCTGACAGAACGTCAAAGGAGCTCTCTGCAAGAATGAAAAAGACTTTTTGGGAAGTTTCAAGATGTCGTGACGTAGGAAATTTGCTGTAATCTCAACCCACCTGTGGAAAATTGGCTCACACGTCACCAGCCATGATGTAGGTTATTCGCTAAAATCACTTTGAACCCAACTGTGAGGTAGGTGGCTCCTATGGTGCCATAAGTCATGAGGTAGGAAAATTGCCTAAAATGCTCTATGGTCCTGCGGAAAATTCGCCTAAAAATCTTTATGGACCTGAGGAAAATCGCTCCTCTAGCTATGAGGTGTACATATTCTTTGGCGGGAAACCTTGGGAGCCGCCATTTTTCTCATTTGTTTGTTCCAGAACTATTACTTACGTTACTTTACTTCATGTGTGTGTGTGTGTGTGTGTGTGTGTGTGTGTGTGTGTGTGTGTGTGTGTGTGTGTATATATATATATATATAGGAAATCTAATTAGCTAATATATTATCTAAAGAGGAATTTGTCATCATCAGATAGAGGATTAAATCAAATTAACTATTTGTAACATGATTTAAAGTTTATAAGTTAGAGGAAAGAAGAAGAAGAAATAAATTTTTTATTCTTGACCCAAAACAGTTGTTTTTTACACAAGATGGAAGACGTGGTATGCATACAATAAATGCTATACTATTTACACAAGAAAACAAAAATACAATAAAATTATTAGAGTAGCATATGCTGATATAGTCTAGGTTTGAGGCGTCGCTGGGTGACTGTTCCTAGACGGAAGGTGGCAGCTCCTGAAGACAGCGGCAGACGTTCATGGTGTTTGTAGGTGAGGTCCTGGATGTGAAAAGAGATCGGCTCAACTCCCAGTTCCCTCCTGATCTGCTGATTTATAACTAAGAAAACAAGGCAAATGTATTGAAGATAGCAGATTTTTATATTTGTTTTTGGTATGGGC
Organism: Oncopeltus fasciatus; assembly: GCA_000696205.2. Lineage (NCBI taxonomy): Eukaryota > Metazoa > Arthropoda > Insecta > Hemiptera > Lygaeidae > Oncopeltus > Oncopeltus fasciatus. Next base: position 95,065 of record KZ808344.1, read on the forward strand.
TAGACACATGGGGGTACATAACCAGGCCGCCAGCTTTAATGTAAGGTATTGAATTCGAAATGGTTACATCGCATACCACATTCCCTTGAACCTAGGAGCCCCGTTCAAACATTTCTTGAAATTTTGTTTCTCGGATAAGAAAATAAATCAGGCTGTTTCCTTCAGACCATCTCAGTTCAAGAAATTAAGAAAAAAATACACGGCATGCAAAAAAAAAACAACAAACAAACGTGGTCACTCAGTGGGAGCCGGTTATGGAGGTGGTGATAAGAAGCTGGTGGCGTACTTCAGATCAGCTGGCTAATGTAGTCCTGTCCCTGGTATCAAGCCACTTAGCCCTGATAACAAGGCTCGCTTTTACAGCCGCTTTTACCCCCGTCGTCTTTTTGGTGCGACTCGCCTCTCCCTGGGAAAGTTCTCCTCTGACTACTTGAGAGAGAGAGCTGAGTAACATAGCCAGCTTCTAAAGGAATTCAGTTATTCTCCTAACGATAAGGAATCTGAAATTATTTCATAGTACTTTCAATAGTGAATTTTCAATAAAAATAAAAATTGTATAATAGTAGATCGCAATAAATAGCAATCTATATCCAAATGTAAGTTCCAAGCTAAGTCATGATTTCTGTAACTGTCACAAATATTATTATTTTAAATATTATTATTTTAAACGTTAAATCGGAAATATTACATAATTTCCATAATATCTGTTTTTTATTTTATTTTCAGATGTGTTTTCTTTCTTCATGTCGTCTCTCTTACTCTAAATTAAAAAACTACTGGACAGATTTGAATGGAATTCAGAGGGTAGTGGCCTAGTGATTCAAGTTTTAAAAAATCCCCTGTGAACAGTGATAACAGGGTTATATAGTATTAAGGTATTAACTACTATTTTAAACACTTGGAAAAATTCACATTTAAATTCAAGATGTAATTTCAGAATATTAAAAATTTTTTTAATACAATTGCAAATTAATACTTAATTTCTTTAAAAAAAAAAAAAGCTAGAATAAAGGAATATTCTACTATAATTTTTATTTTTTACTTGGAAACTATGTTTTAACCTGGTGTAGTAAGATTCGCATATCCAGGTACTGATAACTTGTTCAGTAGGAATGAAGAAGAGGAGTAATTAAACACAACATTACTGGTGTAATTTAATATCCAATGTATTTAATGTTCTTTCATTGGATTCATTCATCAATGCCATTCAGCAATGGCAAGTAAACAAGCAACAAGGGATAATTTTATATATATATATATATATATATATATATATATATATATATATATATATATATATATATATATATATATATATATATATATATATATATATATATATATATATATATATATATATATATATATATATATATATATATATATATATATATATATATATATATATATATATATATATATATATATATATATATATATATATATATATATATATATATATATATATATATATATATATATATATATATATATATATATATATATATATATATATATATATATATATATATATATATATATATATATATATATATATATATATATATATATATATATATATATATATATATATATATATATATATATATATATATATATATATATATATATATATATATATATATATATATATATATATATATATATATATATATATATATATATATATATATATATATATATATATATATATATATATATATATATATATATATATATATATATATATATATATATATATATATATATATATATATATATATATATATATATATATATATATATATATATATATATATATATATATATATATATATATATATATATATATATATATATATATATATATATATATATATATATATATATATATATATATATATATATATATATATATATATATATATATATATATATATATATATATATATATATATATATATATATATATATATATATATATATATATATATATATATATATATATATATATATATATATATATATATATATATATATATATATATATATATATATATATATATATATATATATATATATATATATATATATATATATATATATATATATATATATATATATATATATATATATATATATATATATATATATATATATATATATATATATATATATATATATATATATATATATATATATATATATATATATATATATATATATATATATATATATATATATATATATATATATATATATATATATATATATATATATATATATATATATATATATATATATATATATATATATATATATATATATATATATATATATATATATATATATATATATATATATATATATATATATATATATATATATATATATATATATATATATATATATATATATATATATATATATATATATATATATATATATATATATATATATATATATATATATATATATATATATATATATATATATATATATATATATATATATATATATATATATATATATATATATATATATATATATATATATATATATATATATATATATATATATATATATATATATATATATATATATATATATATATATATATATATATATATATATATATATATATATATATATATATATATATATATATATATATATATATATATATATATATATATATATATATATATATATATATATATATATATATATATATATATATATATATATATATATATATATATATATATATATATATATATATATATATATATATATATATATATATATATATATATATATATATATATATATATATATATATATATATATATATATATATATATATATATATATATATATATATATATATATATATATATATATATATATATATATATATATATATATATATATATATATATATATATATATATATATATATATATATATATATATATATATATATATATATATATATATATATATATATATATATATATATATATATATATATATATATATATATATATATATATATATATATATATATATATATATATATATATATATATATATATATATATATATATATATATATATATATATATATATATATATATATATATATATATATATATATATATATATATATATATATATATATATATATATATATATATATATATATATATATATATANTATATATATATACGTGTGTGTGTGTGTGTGTGTATGAGTGATTAGCTCAATTTCTTTAAGGAAAATATGCTTAAAATTAACAATTAAATAAGGGTAAGCAGGATACTTGCCAAAAACATACATAGAAAAACAACCAAGATAAGCAAAGCAATAACAAACTTCTGGAACGAGAAAGTGTGATAACTAACAAAGAATTTGTTCTTGATGCAACGTGATGCAATGAGCAAAATCAATACAGGCCAAAGGCAGCTGAATCACTGCCCGTACAACAGGAATTTAACAGCACGAATTTGAATTTACACGGGGCAACTGCATACTGCAGTGGTTATCATTTAATTAAATCACCTTCTAACCTATCAGAGTTCAAATTTCACTTCCCATGCTTCTGCCGCTAGTCCCGGTAATCGAACTTCATTTGCATAGATATCCTATAGACTTTAATGAATTATTTGCCGCTAAATTGACTCTGTGTTGTATCCCGTCAGCGCTGAGCAATAAACACTTGCTAAGCACTAAGCAACTGATTTTAGAGGCATGTACTAGAATTTACCAGGAATTTAGAGGTGCCTATCGTGATTACGGAAATAAAGACGGCCGTGAGAGAATAAGAGATATGAATTTAAATCGCACGACCAAGTTCAGTGAACAACTGAATTGAAATTTCATCGTTATCTAGGCAATACTTTGAAATTTTTTATAATTAAGCAGGCAAATAAATCAAATAAAATTTGCTCTAATCAGAGCGCTTAAACGTATTGATCAAATTTTTGTTGATCCAGTTAATTGACCAGCTTACAAGAAATGTTTACTGTAATTTTTTTCCGTTCCGTCGTGGTCTAATGCCGAATTTAAATGCAAAAAATCGGCCACCTGAACTGAGGTAATCAAATTCAAGTACCATTGTTCGGTTAGTCACTGCTCTTTTTAAGTAAATTTTATTATTAACGAGATATCATTATTTAACGGCTTGTGTCAAGATTTATTCTTTTTTAAATTGCAATTCTCTTTTCAGCCCTGAAGAAGCCATCACATGATGTGCGAAAGCTCGGCAAATAACACCAATTTGACACGGTACAACCCGGAAGAAGAAACGGTAAATACTTCTGACGACTGTCGAAGCCTACGTGAACATATAAGCTCATGTTGCTAAATCAAAAACCCAAAGAAGAAAAGCTTGCCATGATTCATTTTGTATTCAAAATCAAAATAAAGGTCTTATCTTACAGATATTAATTATTAAAAAGACAAAAAAAAAAATTTTTGATTGGAAGAATATTTGGAAACTTATTTGAGTTTTAAAATGGAGAACTATCTGGTTTTAAAACGGTCGCTGGGGTAGCTCAAGGGATCCGTTCAGGTCTTACAATCCTGACACTGCGGGTTCAAATCCCACCCCGGTTATGTTTAATCGATAAATAAAAGCTTGTCCTGAGCCATGGATGTTTAGAAGGAGATGGCAACCTGTAGATAGCTCCTCTCTCCATGATCCTAAGTGATTGAAAGATAGGTTAACAGTTTTTTCAACAAAAAAAAAACTGTCTAGAGCACCCTTTAAAGAATTTCTGAACAATAGCTAGTGGTTTTCTAGTTAGGTAATTTTTTGAGGCATTAATATGCTTCAATTTTTGTATATCAGGAACATAATAGTAAAATAAGTTATTCAAAATATTGATTATCGTGAATGTTGAAGTATTACAAAATCTTAAAGGAAAATTAACATAAAAAGAAACCGAAAACATATAACTCCCCTTGGAACAAATTAAAAATGAGCAGGGGTGGAGAAAGAATTCTAAAGTTCTGCCGGCATTTCCCCCGACGTCGCCAGGAGAAGCCTGGCGGTTGCTGGACTGGTTGCTAATTGCAGCGGGAGTCAGGAAGTCAACAAAGAGCCCCTTGTTCCATTGTCCAACCCTGGATTAGCATTTTACAAGTAGGCGTGGCAGCTCTATTCATTAAGCTTGATTTAATGCTTTGCCCAACTAAGTCGGCAGACTTCAAAGTTCCCAACCCTTCCACAAAGTCAAGACGGGTCAATTCATGCACGCTGCTGCGATTCTAAAATTTTGAGTGTCTGTAGCGTGACGGGGCCGTCCACAACATGGTGTACATATGTCTGCATTAAAACTGAGTTAGTGGAAATTGGTGAACATTTTGCCATAAATTGTTGTGACTACCAGCCAGTGAGAGTTGATGAATTTTTTTTATTTGGTCTTACGATTACATGGAGCAACTGAGACGCTATAAGTGCCAAGAGCTCTACATATACTAAACAACAAAAAATAGAAGCAAAGTAAAGACTTGTTGCAGGATTCATGAATACATATTTTCAGTTTTTTCAAACCAGTGTAATATATATTCACTTGACGGCCAAGTAGATGAGTCACTACTGAGTGGGATGTATACTACCAGCCGAAAAGCAACTAAGTAAGTCTACTTAATAGCCCGTATCTCCAGTAAACCTTTCCTCATTTAATTTATCACATGTAAAATAATTTACTTCGCAAAGTAAATATTCAAAGTTAATTAACCAAATAAAATACAATGTAAACCCTTTAGTTATCCCAACTCCTAGTACCATTCTCACTCATTACAGTATTTTCATTTTAATTTAGTGTTATTATATATCAGCTAAACTATATATCAGCCAGCCCTAGGTTGAAATCCACTTGGAGGCATTTAGTACAAAATAAAAATTGATATAAAAAAAAAGGAGAAGATAAATTGGCGCAAGAACTAAGTTCTCACTTTTATCTGTCTTTAGTTAGGAATAAATGCACTGAGAGCTTACTGAGGAAGTCTGATTTTTTTTTTAAATTTATTATCTGCCCTTTTATTTTGGCAGATAATAAAAAATACACTTTAAAAAAAAATTGTACATTTTTTCAACCTTCGCCGAACCCCAACAAATTCTCCACTAATAATCTCCACGGTTTGAAGTTTATAATTATTAATTTATTAATTTATAATTATTAATCTAAAGGGTTATTATCACTACCAATGAATATAGAACTATCATACCTTCTACTATCCTTCTACATTGGTTTCTGCAAACCATCTTCTGTTGGCGAGCGCTTTCGGACATTGCCCATCCTCGTGGCCGAATACATGTGTTCACTGTCACTGTCTGTATTCAACTCGATTTAATACAGTTGAATACAACGAGTTGAATACAGACAGTGACAGTGAACGCATGTATTCGGCCAGAAGATGGACAATGACCGACAGCGCTCGCCAACAGAAGATGGTTTGCAGAAACCAATGAAGACGGATAGTAGAAGGTATGATAGTTTTATAATTATTATTACTAGTTTTATTGTTTTTTACTTCGTTTTATGTTATATTACCGGTTTTATACTCAAAAAATTACTAAGATAGTTACGTAGTTAATATTAACTGGAGAAGAATTTATCTACTCCTACCGAAAAAATATAGGGTTAATTCCAAATATAGGTGATCCACACGAATACTATACAATTTGTGACGTTAAAATGACGTCACACGAAAGATTATCTAGCTCTGCATTTTATCATTAGCGATATTGTTTATAGACATTAAAAGTTCGCTAACATAACCAAACCTAACCTCTTACATACAAATACAACTGTGATGTTAAATAATAGTTTAGTAGGGTACTCCAAATATAATTATTATGGAATTAAATGCTTAATAAACTGATAACAGGAATTTTATTAGATCCATTTAATGTATTCTATTAATATAAAAAAATACTAATCTATACAAAATAATGATCTACACATTTCACAGATCTGTCTATCCGCCTGCCAATTTTTTTTAGGGGGATTAGAAGGGTCTCCGCCCCCCCCCCAAATTTGGCGGAGCAAACATTCATTTTACAATTATAAATTAAGTCTATTTATTATTCTAAAATACAAATCTGTAAAAAAAAAAATTTTCTATACAAAAATTGATTTAAGAATTTAACTGCTTGCCAAACTTTTTTTTAATTGGCGGGTTTGGGGGTCTCCTTCTCGAGATGTTTGCGAAGCGAATATCCATGTTAAAATGGTAATATAAAATCAGAAGCCTACGTGAACAATATAAAATAAGTTTTATTTTTCTTCTTAAGGATTCTATTTGAATTCTATTCTATTCCATTTTTGCTTAGTCACATGTTTTGTTTGGTTATAGTGGCTTAGCACCGAAGTTTCCAGTGTGACGTTATTCCCACGGGATAGTAATAGCGGAACACCTATATTTGGATTCACCCGAAATTATGTATAAGAAAATCGAATAAAACAAATAATCCAAAAAAAAAGTAATAATACAGTCCTAATCTCTGAAGAAGAATATGACTAAATCATGAATGTGCCGTTCGATTTTTCTAACCACGCAAAAAAACCAGTAAAACATCAGTGCAACCTCTCCTGAGCAGGAACAATAGAAGCGTCTGTCTCACGAAATCGATTATGTCAATGGTACAAAGAAGTGCAAGTTACAAACAATAATTTATTTTTACAATCAACCTCACTTGACAACTGAGCGGGTTACATTAAACAATAATAACGACATAAAACTATGGACATGTCCTATATTTTTATATGATGTTGATGATATTGAAATTCTAACAAGTGACATTAATGCAATTGTTGAAAATTATCTTGATATAATAATTCTTTATAATTAAGAACAATTAATGAGAGGGAATAGAATATAAAAAACTATCTGTCCCAGCCAGGAATCGAACCTGGATCTCCTGCAATCCGGGCCGGTGTACTTGCCAGTTATACTACCAGGACGCGTTAGTTGTCTTATTCAATTCCCTCTACACTAGCAAGAGCCTAACTCACGAGAAAGGCGAGAACTTCGTCTTCTACTCGAGGGAGCTGACATTGTCGTACATTTTGTCGACTCTCGTCATTTACTTTATTTAATTTTTTCATTATAAAGATTTAATTTGGTTGTGGTATTTTATCCCACGTAAATTTCAAACAATTAATGAAAGGGAATAGAATATAAAAAAACTATCTGTCCCAGCCAGGAATCGTACCTGGATCTCCTGCTATCCGGGCCGGTGTACTNGGATAGCAGGAGATCCAGGTTCGATTCCTGGCTGGGACAGATAGTTTTTTATATTCTATTCCCTCTCATTAATTGTTTGAAATTTACGTGGGATAAAATACCACAACCAAATTAAATCTTTATAATTAAGTTTCACTAAATCTGAAGTAAACCAATAACTGTAGAAAAATCACTCATTACTCTGACACCTCTGAAGTAAAATACTTTATTATTCAGTTGTACTTCCAGAGGACCGTAAACTCAGTGTGATTATTTGAGGTGTTCCTTGCTCTTATACTGATCGGGACAACTTTGAAGAATTATGAAAAATGTATCGTACTATCTAGACAACACGGTTAGAAGACAAAGTTAGACAGCCCTCCACCCTTATTTATCTGAGATGCTAGAAATGCAGAAGGCAAGGAAATATTTGAATTCAAGCGTCTCTGACATCAAGTAGTCACTGCTGAACCCAGAATGGAATCCCGATATGTACACTTGTACGAATTTCCAAATCTGAGGCCATAGCGAATCTACTTGACACCTCGGCTCAAAGATGTGCTGACGTTCATCGCACTGCACCGCGTTTCCTGGGGCAATTCCAATATCCACTGTGGTGGCGATCCCTTTCCTCTGGTTCGAGAGAGTATGAGGCCATTTCAGGCTTCCAAGGAGAGCCAGATTGTCCACTAGAACTGAAACCCATCGGTCCTAAGTAAACAATTAATGAGAGGGAATAGAATAAAAAATCTATCTGTCCCAGCCAGGAATCGAACCTGGATCTCCTGCTATCCGAGCCGGTGCACTTGCCAGTTATGCTACCAGGACGCGTTAGTTGTCTCATTCCTAAGTCACTTCTCACCTCTGACCTTCTACAGACATCCATCATCCTCCCCAATGAGTCCCAACAGCATAAGTTCTACCCCTAATTCAACATCACTCTTGTGTGCAGGTACATATGACACTATTGAATCATAACCAAGGTCCATCGTTACAGAATTTTCCCAGGCCCAAAATTATTCACATCTTATTAAGCAGTTTAACCCAAAACCAATCTCATTAAGCAGACACTTGAACCTCTTCCACAAATAAAGCCAATTTTATCAAAACCTCTTAAAGGTCTTTTTATAAGCAACAATGATTAGCTTCTCTAACCAAATATCTATCAACTATTTGAAAATATTTACCGTTTCTTCTTCCGGGTTGGACCGTGTCAAATTGGTGTTATTTGCCGAGCTTTCGCACATCATGTGATGGCTTCTTCAGGGCTGAAAAGAGAATGAGAGTTGTAAAAGAGAGATTTTTAAATTCCAGGTGGTATAT
>KZ808344.1:108690-129114 GCA_000696205.2 Oncopeltus fasciatus
TGTAGGATAATAAGATATTTAAAAGATTTTAGGGCTTTCTTATTAAATTTATAACGTTCCGATTAATAAAAAAAGTTGACTTCTTGTGTTAAAAATTTTTTTTTTTCTTTGGTACCAACCTGTAAACCTGGATAAATAAATTTTTATGTTCCTAATAATGTGGTTTTCTATATAATTGCATGTATGTATAAACACACGCATACACACACACAAATAAATATATATATATACTTATTTAGACAGCTTCAGAAGATCAACGCCACAATTGATTACTTCCAACAACTGACTGACCGTATGCTAAAAGCATGGAATCTAATAGTGAAGAAGTAGGATGCTGGAAAAGTGAACAATTCATTACAGAGACATAATGATGGTTGGCAACAAAAAGTTAATATAATAAATAAAAACCGTATTAAAATGCGCAGCGGAGAGAGTATGGGGGCCTCGCAGCGGGAGTCCTCTGCGCAGATGAGAAAACCTAGGCATAAATAATTGCATGGCCGCACGATATCCTCCACGCGGGGAATGAGCAAAAAATAATGTGTCATAATGTAAGCAAGAGAATGCCTCCCTTATACACAATACTACAGACCGGTAAGAACACTATTATCAATTATTATAGTATGTATTATTAAAATAAATGATAAAAGTAGAATAAAATATGAAATTATGCTATAGCGGAAAGAAGCTATTTCTTTTGTTTCTTGATAGACTGCTGATCGATCAACTATCTAAAACCACACACATCATGTTTAATTGTGCTTTGAATTATCTTCGTCTATTGAGAATGTGTCTATTGAGGTTGTTCCCATCTTAGACTTTTTATCAATGCCCTATGGTCTATTTATTAATTTAAAAAAATATTTGGGGAAATAAATTATTTTAAATCCTTTTAAAAATAAATAGGAGTGGAGTTAATCAGCATCGAAATTTAATTTAATGGTTAATGAAAATTGTGATCCGTTGAATACAAACAAACAAACACACACACACACACACTCATATATTAGTCTGTACGTAGTCGCGTCCGACATTTTAAGAATATAAAAATAAATTTGACATTTAAGTTTATTTTCGGAAATATTGGATGAGTTCGTTAATAGCCAAAATCAGTCGATTGGAGGGGGGTTAGAGGGATTGAAGTTCCAAAAAACCTAAGACAATAAATTATTTATCAATCTCCCTCTCTGTCACTCTATCTCTCTCTCTCTCACACCCTCTCCCTCTATCTCTCTCTCTCACCCCCCTACACCCTTACCCCTTCATCCTCGCTCTCTCTCCCTCCCCCTCCTCTCGCACTCTATCTCTCCCTCTCCGCACTCTCCTCTCTCTCATAAGAAGGGCGCTTGGTCAAGAGTAAACAGGTGAGAGCACTTGGGATTCTAAAGAGGTTCCGTTTAACAGTAAAATACTTAAATTTGGCATTTAAGTTTATTTTTGGAAATATTGGATGAGTTCGTTAATAGCTAAAATCAGTCGATGGGAGGGGGGTTAGAGGGAATGAAGTTCCAAAAAACCTAAGACAATAAATTATTTATCAATCTCCCTCTCTATCACTCGATCTCTCTCTCTCACACCCTCTCCCTCCATCTCCCTCTCCCCCCCCTACACCCTTACCCCTTCATCCTCGCTCTCTCTCCCTCCCCCTCCTCTCGCACTCTATCTCTCCCTCTCCGCACTCTCCTCACTCTCATAAGAAGGGCGATTGGTCAAGAGTAAACAGGTGAGAGCACTTGGGATTCTATGGAGGTTCCGTTTAACAGTAGAATACTTAAATTTGGCATTTAAGTTTATTTTTGGAAATATTGGATGAGTTCGTTAATATCAATGGGAGGGGGGTTAGAGGGATTGAAGTTCCAAAAAACCTGTAATATATGTCTAAATCTCACACACACACATATATCGAGGTATTTTAGTTTCCCATAAATAACATGAAGTGCTTTTCCTCCTCTAGAAAAGAAATTTAGAAAGCCTTGTTGATTTTGAAGTTAATTATGTTTAGTTGCCAGTGAGTAAAGAAGTACACTTTAAAGTGACGCCCCAAGAGGCCTAGATCCAAAGTCAACACCGCTCTTCACACTGATTAGGATTTCTCGGCAGCTCGTTAAAAATAAATCTGGGATAGGCTTTCAGCAATTCCAAAGGAATGCTGCTATTGAAGTCGTTCTCATGATAGATTTTTTTTTAAATTCTTTCGATATTTTCTCTTGAAAGAAAGAATTCATTCCAGTAGATTCTGCCTACTAGAGATAATAAATCATGGTCAATAAATTTTCCTGTAAAACTGTTAAAATTTGTTTTTTATTATAACATAACTATCTTGACTTTCATTGCTCTAAAACAAATATTATGCCAACTCAAAAAAATCAAACAAAACAAAAACTTTTTCGCTCTCACTTGACATTGCATATAATCCCCTATTGGTCCGATTTTACTCCATAATGAACTTAACCTTTCGTTTAAGATTTACTATCTAAATTTCATTCTAAATTTAATTTAAAAAAATTAAAAACTGTGGCCTGTAGAGTGTTGACAGGTGCAATCAATGACACACACCCATGTCACGTGAATGCACTCAAGCACAAGGTGATTCACGCACACAGACACGCCCTAATTTCACTAATACTGAGCTTGGGCTATTGTTTTTAATTTAAAAGCTACATGCTGAATTTCATATATATAAACTCAAAACTGTGGCCTGTAGAGTGTTGACACGTGCAATCAATGACACACACCCATGTCACGTGAATGCACTCAAGCACAAGGTGATTCACGCACACAGACACGCCCTAATTAAGTCACATCGACACACACACTTGTAAATTTTAGTTACAACCATTTTTGGTATCTATTAGGCAGGTTCGGAGAATATAAAATATGTAACAATGAAAACCTCAATGAATAGATATTTAATTTGGTTGTGGTATTTTATCCCACGTAAATTTTAAACAATTAATGAGAGGGAATAGAATAAAAAAATCACATAGATTCCCCAGCTGTTGTAGGAGATACTCTNATATATAATATATATAATTTTTGGTGTTTGGTCAAATAGCGATTTATAACGGCTATATATAATAACCCGTCTTTCAAACTTGTTAAAACGAGTTGTAGAAAGATTTGTGATCGGACATTTTGCAGCCTGTGACAGTGAACTATACTAGTGACATATCTTTGAAGTTAACTGAGATAGGTCACGAGGATCACCCTTTAAACAGTTTCTCAATAACAGATTATTTACTGCAATCCATAGGTACTGAAGACGATGAGGCCCACCAATACCCACCCTAGGTCCTAGGAGTCCTAGAAGCTTTAAGGAGCTAACACTGCCTCTCCTCATCACTCTGCTCTGTGGCTCAGAGTTAATGCATGACTCAGGAGTCAGAGGTTCGCCGTTCGAATCTGAAACTCAGTTTTACTTTTTATTAATTATTTTCATTCATGCCATTAGCGCAGTAATTATTCAAGTCATTACTAGCGGAGGTAGAAAAGTGAAGCGTAGAGGTACCCATGGCGCTTCCCAAGGATAATATGAGTCATTGCGCTCTAATCATCTGCCATCACGCCCCAGGGAGTTGGCCACCACCAACGATACTGAACTGACACGAAGCAAGGAAAATGAGAATACATCTCGGTCCACTACTTAGAACCGATTCCAGTCTCTTTAAAACTCGACGAGCGAGTCGGCCGTGGACAATAGTCACATATCAATAGACAGAATCACATAAAAGCCATACAGGATGGCCTTACCTTCTACTAAGGCATTATAAGTTACCTCAATGAGACAAATGCACAGCTCTAAACATACCGGCTCAAGAAGAAGTCTGCTGTGATGGAGAGTGCCATCTCCATCACTCCCCCCTCATTGATGACATCAAAGAGGAGGCAACAGACTTCCAGGTGACGCTATCAAAGTCACTTTAACCAGGATACTCTAGTAAAGACATATCCTCACAGTTCCATTGATAAATAAGAAAGGAAAAGCCCAATCCACATAGAGACATTATTCAAAGCCACAAATACGCAATATGGTCAGAATAACAGCTGCGGTGAATAGGAGGCCTAATGTGTCAAATAAAGAAGGACACATTCCACAGTGGGCTGCTAAAAGTCCTGTGGCACACTACTTGTCTGTGCTTTGTGCCTATAAATTGACCCCACCAATTAATGGCTGCCAGCTTTATAGAGATTTAATGCATCGTACTCAGCCAACCCAAAAACTAGACGTAACCCCACTAATTCGAACCTAGAAAAAAGTAGAACTAGGATTCACTTATTCCCAGACGACCTACTCAGCCCAGGTTTGACGAAGGTGGAATAATCTCAAACAATACCTATCAACCTATAAATATATCTCTAGCAGAGTACCTAGAAACATATACCTAGTAACTTACCAAACACCATGCCGAGCAACATACAGAGCAATATGCCTAGCAACATACCCAACAACAAACTCTGCAACATACCTAGCTACAATACCCAGCAACAAGCCTGGGAACAGATACCTGGCAACAATACCTAGCAACATACCTTATAACATGCTTAGCACCATGCCTAGCAATATACCCAGCAACATGCCTAGCAACAATACCTAGCAACATTATCCTCTCATTTTAATTGGATTCTATTAAAGCATTATTTGCATTCCTATTTTATCTCTATTTTTACAAAGAACAATATTTTTATGTTTATTAATTTTGTATTTATTTTAATATGTTTATTTTATTTATTTATTTGTAGAGTGATATATTTTAGTATATAAATTGGTAGCATATGACTCAGAAATAAGTTATTTACAAAGGTTAAACAGAATTTTTGTTATTTCAGAGTCCACATTGTCCCAGAATAAGGTCTTATTTTCTTTCTTTCCATCAAACTGATTTAAAACCTGTCCCATCTCTGCAGTTAGTGTATATATCGTACTGTTAAATTTCAGAAAATACATAGGTTTCATGAAAGTGGAATAAATAGGCACAAAAAGTTTTAATTTTCCATTTCATAAAGTTATTCACACGTTACAACTTATTTATAAAAGTACATATTATTGATTTTATTTTGATATTGTGGATACATAAAGGTTAAAAGTTTCTCAGTCAGCCTATTGAAGAGCCCTTCCAGTCTTTTAAACGGCACTGGAAGCCATAGTGCTTGTCATGACTCTCAGAATGTTTTCCATGGATCCAACGAGCACTCGAAAAATGGCGCCGATTATTCTGACGACTCTGAAAAGTTGAGTGGCTATGGTCGCAATGAATACTGCCAATTGGCTCGGAGATGTCGCCATTCCGAAATCTATAGGCGGCGAGTCAGAAGGGCTCGTCTGCGAATCGTTGCGAAAGTCTACCGGTGGACTATCCGGCCGACTTCTGTTGGACTGAGAGGCCTCTGCCAAACCCAACTGTGGCCCTTGGAAAGCAATGGGATTCCTCATGGGCCACATGTTCGTTGGTGCATCGATTTCTATTTTGTCCGTTTCAGATTTTGCACCCGCCATGTTTGTCTTACTGGATATGGTGGTCGAACTCAGGTAGGCTCCAGGTGTTGTCGTGGGTTCTGAAAGAGGGGAATTCTTCGCTGAGCTACTGGTGCCCTGATGAAGAAGAGGAACCTGAAAAGATATGTATACCTGTTGTTAGCCATAGTACAGTAGTACATCTTAGCTTGTATAGTAAATGTTTGAAACACACTCACATATACTCATTCAAACTCAGATAAATATATATGATAAATACACAGAATGACTTGCAAAGTAACTTAAAAAAAAAAAAAATTAGCGCAGAAAAAATAACTTTATCTGCTGCTAAGAAGGGAATATACATAGCAAAACCCTATTCCTGCGACATATAGTAATTGAATTGTTATCTATTATCTATTTTGTCAATTTAGGAGAAATTAAATAAATTATAAATATATTTATCCTTCAAGTTCAGAAAGACAATTTCGAAAAGCCCCTGCTTAAGTATAGCTGTTAAATAAAATAGTTTAAAATGTACATTATGCTATAGATAAAAACTAACAAATATATTTATTTCAAGAAAGATAAATCTTATAAAACTTTTAAAAACTTAAAAGAAATATTTATTTTCTTTTAATTTAAAAATGATATTTTTATGTGCTATTCGTTTACCAATTGCTACATATTGTAGTCCAGGTTCTCACACCATCAGAACACTGTTACCTAATAACACCAAAAAATAATTATTTTTTTTTAAACAAATTATATTAACATAGTTCTGAAGTAAAAATTAGTGTCTTAAAGAAACAAAACATTTGTATGATAAATAACTATTCAAAAGTATGAGCCGGTAGCTGGACAAAACATAAATTATACAACGGTGTACCTGAAATGTTTTGTATGGGTAGTAATAATTCATTAGAATTGAAATAATTTTTGAGTTTCTAAAGACCCACCGACTTATACTTGCTTCAGAAACTTTTTCAACTCACTAAATAATAAAATTTTAATCAAACTGGAGTAATCAGATATCAGATAAATCTCCAAAAATATTTCATTATTTAACTAATAATTTTTTTAACTAAACGTCGCTCAATGGAATAATGCATTAATCTGTCATGCAGTAGCAAAATTTATTAAAATAATCATTGCTCTTTTAATAATAATAATGATTGAAATGGCTTTTATTAAAAATTATGGTCACTGTAATTTTAAAAATGATTTTATAAAGGATCTGGCTTCAGACTAGCCCGCAAAATTTTATTTTAATAAATCACTGAAATCATTTAAATGCTAGAAGTCTAATTTCGCTTTGCTTAAATAGCCATCACGGCCTTTTAGCTCCACTTTTGTTTCGTTTAGGTGAATAGCAATCCGAATCAATTTAATTTATTATGTTGAATTTCATTCAGTTAATTTTATTATTTTAGACACTATCGCCCAGATGTAATTTTAATAAAACTGTAGAAAAAAATAGAATGCTGTAGGAGTGATTTATTTTATTAAAAGGAAAATAGAAATTGTGGTGCTCATTTACTTATAATTAATTTGCTGTAGGTAACGTATAGACGTCAAGCTTTGTTTACAGAGATAAGTGTAAGTGAAAATATTAATTTTATACAAATTTGGGAGGCATCAGCATCAGACATCTAGCCGTTCAAAAAATTACAAATTCGTGGTCACCAATAATGATTTTATTGAATCAAGTTTCTAGTAAAGATACCAGTCTACTCCAAGTCTAACTAGTCACTTCAAATAGGGGCTGGGAGCATTTTACTTTGTGACATGTTACAATGTAACAATTTCCTTCTGACACATGTTACTGTCTAAAAATTGTTGAAAAATCGCACAGAGCAGCACATTCCGAAGAAAATATTTTACTCGACACCATGCTTACTGCCAGTTATTAGGTTTGGACTTTGTGATATATTATCTTAACTATTTTATTTATTCTTTTGTTCATTTTTTTCTTTGAATTCGTTTTTCATTAACTTAATTTACTTCATTTATTCAATTAATATTGATTATCATGCTTTTTTATTAAATAAGAGAGAGAGAGAAAGAGATAGATAGAGAGAAATACTTTATTGTCTTAGGACGATGAGTCCTCTCTTACAGACAATACACATTGAATATTTGTCAATATTTATATACCTTATGTTGCTAGTTGAGCAACTACTCAAAAGAAAGAGAGACAGTGGGAGAGAGAGAGGGTGGAAGAGAGGGAGGGAGAAAGAGGGAGGGAGAGGGAGAGAGAGAGAGAGAGGGAGAGAGAGAGAGAGAGGGGGAGAGAGAGAGAGAGGGAGAGAGAGAGAGAGAGAGAGAGAGAGAGAGGGAGAGAGAGAGAGAGNGAGAGAGAGAGAGAGAGAGAGAGAGAGAGAGAGAGAGAGAGAGAGAGAGAGAGCGAGAGAGGAAGAGAGAGAGTGAGAGTGAGAGAGGAAGAGAGAGAGGGAGGGTGATGAGAGGGGGAGAGAGATCGAGTGAGGGAGATAATAAAATGCTTTTTTCTCTCATATAAAGTTATTTTTCACACCTCTCATGTTCTACAATATTTACGCGCTGCTAACTCGAGATGAAGGGTAGACCTGGAAATGCTACCTATAGGACCACCTGGCAGAGGTCTGCTGGAGGGATTCAGATACCTCAGGGTTACCCTTCACTCGCTTAGTTAATTGTGTTTAGTTAAGTGTGCTGGCACCCGCAGGACACAGGCGAACGCGATAAGTGGCTGAAGAAGTGCGGTGTACAGCATCCTGCTCTTTGTAAGAGGAGAGGAACGTCTGTTTAGCAATTTATATATTTATTGCTCTAGCATAAACGTACGGGTATATGTATATGTGCAGAACTATTTATACATATGTATGTATATGTGCTTGTATTAGTTTTATGTGCGCATTTTATGAGAGTCCAATTAGAACAAAAAAATTAAAAACCCAAAAGTAAAAAAAATAAAAAAATAAATATAATAAAGCTATGTATGCCTAAATATTTTAAAACAGTTAAATTAAATTGCAATTTAAAAAAAAATATCGAGAAATTAATTTATTTCAATTTTTAGCTACAGTTCCAGGCCCATTGAAATTTTTTGTAAGGTACAATTATCGTTTTTTTTTATAAGTTTTTTTTTTTTAGGATTCTCAAATCATTTAATGTCTTGAAATCTGTTAAACGACTAAATCTTAATACTTATTACAAATTACTTGCCAGAGCCGGTTCATGGTAAGAACTATTATATTTTCAATTTTTAGGTCCGGTAGAAACAGTACAGAAATTATGTAGGGCATTACATAAATTTATACTGAAATTGTAGAGTAATTCTCTGCAATATTGAGAGGGTCCTCTCTTATACTTATTACCAAATAATGAAATTTACAATAAAATTCCGTGTTTAAATTAACAACCGAACATCCTTTTGTCAATTTATGCATTACTGATTTCATAACTAAATTTCCGTAAAATAAATTAAAAGTTATTGGTTTTTTTACTTATCCTACATAGAAGAGTAAAAATATTGTTCGTTAAAAATTATATTTGTGTGTATTTGTCGGGTAGCTCACTAGCATCAAAAATTTGCTTTTGAAAACCATTATTATCTTTGTAAATATTTCTAATGGAAGAAAATTTAATGAACTTAGTACGTTATGGAATTTAATTTTTAAATATATATGTTCTATAATGTTATTCCGATAAACATATTTTATAAAAGCCATTTAAAGAAATAACTTGAAAGGTTCAACGCACCCACTCCTCTCTCTAAAAGTACCATTGACTATTTATTTATATATTTATTGCTCTAGTTACCGTTATTAATGTACAATGTATTTAAAAAGGGGCAGGCAGTATAGTAAGAAGAGTTCCTACGGGTAAATATAGAGCCACTTGTAATCTAAAGACAGTCACTTAGCGTCGGTATTTGTGTACAAGCACTGAAGCAGACATAACAGAGGTTGTCCACTAGTAGCAGAGAGAGACAAAGCAACAAGAACACATTAGCTTACTTTTGCATACCCAAATCAGAAGATAAGTCCAAATCTTCTGCATCTTCATTCTTAAGACAACTTCCTTGCTCTGGAGACAACTTCAAACTGCAGTGGAAGTAGAGGGTATATGTACGGTATCCGAGGCACTTTTATCTCCCATCAAATCTCTTATTGGAGAGAACCCCTCACAGTACTATACCTGTGTACTCTTTCATCCATACGAGGTTTTCTTATGACATCATTAAATCCCACTTCCACTTTCACAATGGAATACTTATGAAAGTACTAATAAACCTACTTTCTGTTTCCCAAGACTGATAATGAGTTCCATTTCTTGAATACCTTTCATGAAAGAAGGAGCCACTAACAATTAAAAAAATTTCTTTAAAAAAGTTATGGCCAATCAGAAGCACTGAACTTAATTTGATGTTTAAATTTACATTTTTATTGGAGCAGTAAATCACTGCTAAACTTAAAAGAATGAATAACTTTTCAATGTGGGGCAATCATTTAAACTCTTATAGTGATTAACACTTTAAAATTTGATTCACAAATTTTTAATACAAAATGAAAATAATGACATCAATGAGTTTGTGCAATGACATTTTCGGTCTATTTTATTGAGCAAATTAATTATTGCTACAAAATTAACCAATCATTACATTAAGTAGATATACAGAGCATTGAAGAAATCATATACACTTCATTCGACCAGACCCGAGGTTATCTCAGAAGATTCAGAAAGCTTTAATTTGTGTACAGCTTTGCGTTCATCTCCACACTTGTCGCTTTTTGAATGTTCGAACTATAGAAGAGCTATATCTGTGAATATTAGCAGCAATACTTCCTTGAATACCAGGATTGTTGGCTATTTCCTCACTGAGAAACTCTCTTTGGCTTCCAAAGATCTCCATTGAGGAAAATCATAGAATGGATTGATTATATATTTATAGTATATATTATAGAATAATCTGAGTAAAATATAGGGAATATTTCTTCCTCCCCCCAGTCAATGCCATCTAGAGAAGGTCCACCGATTGTGTTGACATAGCATAGTCACAGAAGGTTAGTCCTCAGTCTAAAGAAGACTCTTCTAAAAAAAAAAAAAAATAATAATAAAACAAATAAAGGCTGGGTAAGTAAAGGAAAAATGTATCATGTACTCAGAAGTGTGGTTAATCAGAAAATTATCGATTTGAAGAGTTATTTCCTAAGCCACTACAAGTACAGAGCTGCAGTAATAACTTTCTTAACAATACTGACATTATCAGCAGCAATAAAATTATTATTCACAAATTAACTTGTGTGATTCATATAAGTTCAATAATACAATTACTGATTTTAAAAAAGTGGAGAGTCTGCCTCTCAACTTTACTACTAATAAATATTAAACAAAAGATAATTTCAAACTACGTGAAGCATTACATAATAACAATTATAAACAATGAATACATTTTTCCACACTTCTTGGGAAAATTAAATGGAGGGTTTTTGACCGTAGAAATTATTATTAGGGACATTTTCAACATTCTGAAAAACCAATAGCCTTCCTCCAAAATAAACATGTCTCCTACTTCCTCAGGCTACTTATTCGCAATAATTCCTAACTAAGAATTATCCTGGTATTGATTCCTTTGATGCAGGCCTCCCTGGCTCTTACAATCTGATCAGGTTACAAAGGCTCTCCCTTTGTGCATTTCCAAACCCTACCTCTCAGTCATGAATATGGGATCCTGGTGACACGACGTCCCCTGTGGCCTTCATGATAGATAGGTGTGGTGAATTTTTCTAAACAGTTATATTTTTCCCCACATCATTTGATATAACATTTCTTTTAGTTATGACAATTAAATGTAATAATAATATAAATTATTTAATTTTTTTAAATGTTTTTTCTTATGACATGGTATTTCAAGAGCTCTGAAGATGGCTTACAATGTAAGTCGAACGTTGGCAGATAATTAAAAAATTACGAATATTTTTAAATTTTATTTCATGCAATTTTATTAGTTATCTACCTAGGATGAACCCCAACAAACAAAAAAAAAAAAAAAATCTACTATAATTGAGGAAGTCTCGACAGAAATTTTAATACTATACAGATAAGCAAGAGATTAACTCCTACGATTGAATTTACCTGATGAAACCAAAGCCGAAATATTAGAATACTTGAAATAAAGCGATTAAGACAAATAAGTAGCAAACGTTTCCATTAGAGGTAGCAAAAATGCGCAGAAAAATAATGGCCAAAAATTAAAAACTAAACGACTTTAGTAATGTTTAAGTTTTCAAGTATACAGTGTATACACTTAGAATCATGATATTCTCCGACGACATGCTGTACAAGTACCTATAACCTATCTGGATAGGAGCTAGCGCAGGTTATGTTGTGTACCGTGGTAGCCAGGGAGATGGTACTTAATATCGACTGTGGAGCTGTTCGCTGCCAGTCTCTGCCTACCATGCAGTACTGTAACACGCTCAGTTTTCTATTATGGACTTTACGATCCAAAGACATGACGAAGAAAGATTGTATTCAATACTCCAAGTAAGATTACTAAAATTTAGCATACATATTTAGTGCCGGAGGGTTTTGATGACATAATTAGATAATAATACAATATGTTTATTACCCCTTAACGATTTGAAAGAAGGTTTTCTCTAAACCTCCCTACCATTTCACGAATTTCAGCCAATAAGAAACTTATCTAACCGTTTCTGGTAAGTTATTGCACTAATGAGGCTATGTCATTGCGGATAATACATGCTGAGTACATCTAATGAGTTCTGAGGTACTTAACCTTCGAGGACTACCCTTAGCAGGAATGTTAAACACATTCATTTCTTCATAAGGGGATTTTTTTTTTTAACTCTCAATTTTCTAATAATAAAAATAATCCAAATCATGATGATAATTGCGGTAATGTAATCCCACATTTCATTATTTATTAGACTCGGAGTAAAGTGCGGGGAAGTAGAAATTAATCTCAACTCCCTTGGTGGCGTAGTCGGTTTAACGCACCCGCCAGGGCAGTGGGGGACCCGGGTTCGTTCCCCGGCTGAGGTAGTTTTTTTTTTCAAGCTCCCTCTACGATTCAAATAAATAAAAATAATCCTTATTCTTTATTTCAGCTATCGGTTTTAGCCAACCATCAGGTGGCTATTTAACTTGAGATGTCAGATCTAAGCAAATCTAGAAGGATTCACTTAGATCTGCTAAAAGTTGCTCCTATTACATTTAAAAGCCAATCTATAGCTTAAAGATAACCAAAAACGGGTGCTCTAACCCTTTTTTTTCAAGTTTATTTCCCTTAGAAGTTTAAGTTTTCTTTTCTACCTAATTCCTTGGAAATTTATCTATGCCGTCGTTGGATAAGTTACATCAAGTTCTAAATCTGTAAATATCTTCTAAATCTGAGTTTTGAAACATACGAATTAAATAGATAGGATGAATTGAATATTGAGCATTAATGATCTAAAAATTATTTTAACTTTTTGCTAGTTTCATTTTTTCTGTGTGAGGGAAATTTCGCTCATTTGACGTTTAATTTTATCCCGAATAACCTTTAAGTTTCAAAGTCTATCCATTATCTCTTACATTAACTATTTTTATCCCAATAATTTTCTTGACGAGTCATAAAAACACAGTAAGACCCATACCGTATAAACAATATTCTAAATTATGAACTTACGAGTGTAAATATTCTTTTATATTATAATTATAAAATATTANGATTTCCACCAGGAACTGAATCTTCGCACTAGGAGATTCCGTTTCAAGGGCTAAGAGCTTCCAGTAACCTGGACCCCACAATCAACGCTCACAAAACAGATCAAGACCTCCAATCAGTTCTCAGTCAATCTGCTAGACCTTGTCTGGTTATAATTCCTAGTCACCATGTACACGGAAACTTTGACGGAAATCTAATGTTAGTTCTCTTTAGGAAGGATAGGTTTTTTTGAATCAATTGGATAACGATGGCTTAAGACAATTAAGGAAAATAAATAAATTGAGGGTGGCTAGTTCATGGTATCCGTTCGGGTTTCATAATCCTGGTGTTACGGGTTCAAACCCCGCCCAGAGCAAGCTTCTACAAATAAAAGGTAGTCATGAGTCATGGATGTTTAGAATGGGATTACATCCTGTGGATAGCCCCTCCCTTTCAGACCCTAAGTGGTTAAAGGGACTCATTAAAAAAAAAAAAATAAATAAAATAATAAGATAAAAACTAGCTGGCCACTGCCTGTATTTGTCCAAAAATTATTATACTTTTCAGACTGATTAGTTTTTGAAAAGTACTGCTGAAGATAATTAAATTTAAAAACTATACAAAATAAAACGAAAATTTATCAAATCCCTTCCAGATAGAAAAGCCAACTTTCATTATTGTCAAATGCCTGAAGATAGGTGTTCAAGAGTAGATATTAAAGACTTTTTCTTATTAAATCCACAGAGCTTGTTAAAAACCTTCAAGTCCTAGGTTACGAAAGGATCAAGGTAACAAAGGTTCACTCTCTGCTAAGAGACATGATCGCTTGATATGTTTTTTTTTATTGACGTTTCCAAGAGCACTTCTAAATTACCCTTATTTCATTGTGCCTGCCACCTGGTGCGCTGCCTCAGCGTACGCAGCCGTGAGGGTGGGGATTGGCATTTAGTCAGCTGCGGTAGTCAGTACGAGCGCCTAGCTCTCGGGAAACCCCAAACTCTGGCTTATCAGGGCTGCCAGACACTGAGGAACTAAAGAGAGATGTAACGCCAAGCGAGTGGCCCGACACTCACCACAGAAACCTCAAGTACCACAGTTCTTCTGTCAACAGGCCTTTCCTCAATTCCAGAACTCTTCCTGACAACAGCAGTCATATATAATAATGTAGTTTGAGCCTCTATTCCTCACTCCACATATATAAACGAACTAAGGGGTTCTCGACAGATTTTTTGAAATTTTTTTTTTCCTACTCCATAAATGCGATCGTAAGCCGACCTCAGAGTGGAGAGACCTCTGCCTTTAAAACACCCCTGCCAATGTTCTTTGTGGACCTGGAGCCTAAGCCCCACGTGCAAGAGATCTACGGCTTGACCTCGCTCTGTCTTTGTAAAGTAAGAATCGAGAAGCCACATCCACGTCGAGAAATAGTACAATGCCACAAATGCCAGCAATATGGTCATGAAAAAGCCTACTGTGAATACTCTCCACGGTGTATTAAAAGTGGGGGCGCTCACATCAGTACAAGCTGCCCAAAATCCCGCAACATTCCAGCTACATGTGCGCTGTGCCAAAAAAAAAAAAAAAAAAAAAAAAAATCACCCTGCCAACTACAAGGGCTGTCAGGTGTACAAGGAGCTGAAACAGCGGACCCTGCCTACTCGTCAACCACAGACTGCAGCTGAGGTTCGGAAAGTGGCACCTCCTCCCTCCAGAGTTGTCGAGCCAGGACTGTCCTACGCTCGAATGACGCAATCAAGTCAGGATCGTCCCAGACAAGACGAGCCACAACCACAACCGCATCCCCCCCGCATCCAGGAGGGAGCGACCCGCGATCTCTAACGTCCCGACTCCGCCCTCATCTAATGATCTCCACACCTTATTTCCCTCCTTCTTCTCACAACTTAACTCCCTCATCACACCTCTCATATCCCTACTGACCAAACTGGTCACCAAAATGACCCTACCAACTCCCACACCATGATTCCTCCATCCAAGAATTCCTTTTCTATCCTTCTATGGAATGCTAACTAACAAATCACTCTGGATTGCTACTCGCAGAATCCTTAAGAGCCATGAAGCTTCTACCCCCTTACGCCGAGGAGATGGTTCCTGGGCTTCCTCTGACAAAGATAAGGCTGAAATGTTAACCCAGCACCTCAAGCAAACATTTACTCCTCATTTAGACCCCTTAGACCTGTCCAATACCATGGAGACTGAGGAGTCTCTGGACATGCCATTATCCATGGCTTTACCACTCAAGGTAGTAACACCTTCCGAGGTCAAATATATAATCTCTCGTCTGCCTAAGCGCAAATCACCCGGATATGATTTAATCACCGGTCAAATTCTCCGTAATCTTCCCAAGAAGGCAACTATATTCCTTACCCACATCTATAATTGTATACTCCGAACTACAAACTTCCAACTCCTCTGGAAATATTTTGACATAATATTATTTCCCAAAGCTGGAAAACCACCACATAATCCTTCATCCTACCGTCCTATAAGTCTCCTTCTTTCACTTTCTAAGGTATTCGAAAAAAGTCTGTTAAAACGAAAGATGTCTTTCATTGAGCCCTACAATATCCTCCCAAATCATCAGTTTGGCTTCCGACGTAAGCATTCTACTGTCCAGCAGGATTTCGCGTCGTAGAATGCATCTCCTCTTCTCCTGAGCGCAAAGAGTACTGCCCAGGAGTTTTTTTGGATGTTTCCCAAGCATTTGATAGAGTCTGGCACAGTGGTCTCCTGTTTAAACTGAAATCTATACTTCCTAATAACTCTTACCTTATCCTAAAGTCTTACTTATCTAACCTTTCTTTAGGGTTCGGCAAGGATTAGATTAATCTGATTCCTACCAAGTGGAAGCGGGAGTTCCTCAAGGCAGTGTGCTTAGACCTATCCTATTCATCCTGTACACTGCTGACATCCCTACCCATCCAAGTACCCTCTTAGCTCTATTTGCGGACGACAAAGCTATCCTATCCTCACATCCCGATCCTAAAACTGCTTCTAAAAACCTTCAAGATCACCTCGAAAGAATCAAACAATGGTGTGGCAAATGGAGAATAAAAATCAATTAAGCAAAATGCATTCAAGTTAATTTTCAACCGCGAAAAAAAGACTTCCCTGAAATTGTGAAATTTAACAATAATCCTTTACCACTATCATACCTTCTATTATCCGTCTTCATTGGTTTCTGCAAACCATCCTCCGTTGGCGAGCGCTTTCGGACATTGTCCATCTTCTGGCCGAATACATGCGTTCACTGTCACTGTCTGTATTCAACTGCGTTTGTATTCTGTGAGTTAGTTGGATGTGTCAGGTAAAGCTGTAACGGTCGCTTTGTCGGCGATAAGGTCTGTCACACGTGCGAGTTATAAGAGTCAGTATCCATTATTCCAGGTATAGGTTGAGGCAGGGATTAGTTGTAATTTCATTTGTTGAGGTGTTCTAAGTGTTCCGAAAGTTTTTTTTTGGAAATGTGTTTGTGTTTGATAGTATCTGACTATGGATTATACTGTCTTATGTCTTTTTGCGTTGTTGTCGGTTTGTGTGTTGTCTGTTAGTTTACGTTTGTGTGTTCGTTTTATTAACAGTAGCGGTCCAAATATGGTGTCAGATTGCGTGTTAAGTTGTTCGTTAATAATGTTGTTGTCAGTGGTCCTTGTTTTGTAAATTTCCATGTTTTATAATATGTCCATCTTCCGTCCCTTCTGTTGTTTATGTAGCAACGTCATGGTTGTTTGTATGTCGGTGAGGTCGTGTCCGTTGTCTTGTAGATGGTTTGCGTAGTTGGAGTCCCGTTTATTTCGTTTGTATGATCGTGCGTGTTCGTCAAATCTCGTTTTGAGTTTTCGTCCTGTTTGTCCTATGTACGTCTGGTTACATGTACATGTCAGTTTGTATACTCCGCTGGAGTTGTATGTTTCAGTCTTTTTGATGTTCGTGTGTAGGTTGCGTTTCAGTGTATTGTCTGTTTTTAATGCTGTGAGTATTCCTTCTTTTCTAAATAGGTTTGTGAGTTTGTACGTTTCAGTTCCTGGGTATGTTATGAACCTATGATTTGTCTGTTCTTCTTGTTGTCTGTTCGTGTGTGTTCTGTTGTTGTATTTCGTAAGTAGTTTGTCTATAGAGGTTTGTTTGTATCCGTTGTTGTGCGCGATTGCTTATATCGTCTGAAGAAGAAAACGCTCGCCAACGGAGGATAGAAACCAATGAAGACGGATAATAGAAGGTATGATAGTTCTATAGTCATTGGTAGTGAAAATAACCTTTAAGATTCAGATAACCTTTACCACATTCAAATTCTATTCTTTACCTTGGGTTCCATCTTGACTCACGACTTACATGGGGCGAACACACTAAAATTAAAAGACAAGAACTCAATCGACGATATGGACTTCTATACATTTGAATTGCTTTATTTTGGTTGATAATATTTCACTAAGCTTATAATTAATTCATTGTAGGCTATAACAATACTGTTATTAAATAAAAAGTCTTCTTTTTGCAATTTAAACTTTTTATTAAAAGAAAATCATCACTGCATTCGAACAAAAACAAAATTTTTCTGTACCTTTAAAACTATATGTAAGCAGTTACCCTCCCTTATTACCTGGAACTCTTTCAGCGTTGCCAACACACAAATCACCATTAAAAATGAGGTATCTACATCAATTTTAAGAATAAACCAACTTCTCTAACAGTCAGATTTAGGGAGTCCAGCACCAATCATCATGGTCTTCGCACATTCAACCACAGTTCTGTTGTCCCTCTCAATCTTTCCGTTCTGTTTATATGTGTATAAGTATGTGTTTTTTCGTGAATTATCCATATTTCTACAAGTAGATTTTGAATTGCTTTATTTACTTCTTCCAATCCATTGATTGTTCCAGTTTGTGTTTCAAACTACATCAGGTATAATATTAAATTATCTTTAACTTCAATCATTCTTTTCATAAAATGAATATTCTCCAAAAAGAGTAATAATCTTTTATGAGCATATAAAATATGTTTTTTCCCAATAAATTTTCTATTGGTCCACCATGATCCATGTGAATAAGATCTCCTTTTAGAGTAGCTCTATGAAGGCTAGTAGAGGAAGATTTTCTTGACATTTCTCCAAAATTGCACCGTTCGCAGCCCACCATACCATTTTTAAAATCAACAATATTATTCTTCAATAACTCTTTTGCATAAGTTTAATTTTGGTAACCTAGTGCAACATGACATTCCTGTAAAGAGAGATATGAACATTTTTGTTGTTCAGTAAGCTTATTACTCTTTAAATTCAGACATACCAGCCAAATTTGTACTTAGCCTTCAAGATAACTTATTCATCATATATACATTTAACCGTTCATTATGAAACAACAGTTTTACCCCTTGATTCATAAAAATTTGAGCAGCTAATAAGTTAAATATTAAATCTGGTACATAAAAACATTGCAGTATTTCAAACAGCAATTTGAAGTGTCCCTTTCCTTTCAACAATTACAAATTAATTAATCTAATCTTCTTGAAATAAAAACTTTTTTTCACTTACACTGTTCAATTGTTTGAAATACTTCATTTTCTGATTTTTTAGGACTCTGTCTTTCAACATCACACATTAATTTAGCACATATAATTTTTAAGTTCATTTTATTTGTGCACGAAATGATACACGACTCATACGATGTAGTCAAGCTATGTAATACCTTAGCTGTGAGCATTTCTTCTGATATTACCTCTATTTACATTAATAAGTTTAGATTGCAAATCATCTAATTCTTCAAAATTGTGTCAATGATAAAGGTTTAAAAAATCTGTCATGAGAACAACTTCAATAGCTACATCCTCTGCAATTTGCGAAAAGTGAGGGAGAAAGAAGGAAAGGGAGGTGAACTGTAGGTTCTTGGCTGACTTTTGTTTAAAAAAGAATACCTAAAATACCTATTGTTCAAAAATTTAAATTAATAGTTTCAAAATTTGTACTCTAAAAATTAACCAAATCTGGATGATTTAATGAACAAAATATGTGCAAATTAAGTTTATTCTCAAGAAAATATAGACTACAAGACTTTTTCTTTTCTAATTAGGAAAATATTAAAAATCACAAGTATCTGGTAACATAGGAGACTAAATAGAGAGAAAGATTAAGAATATATAAAAAGGTTTTAAAAAATCAGAATAAATAATTAATAAACATTACTTTCTATAACGAATCTGTACAGTATAAAAATACAAAAGACAGGTGAAAGACATCATTCACTTTAACGTAACTCTTATATACACTTAATACAAATATTTATAAATAAACAAGCTGTTAGACTGAAGAGAGTCTTCATTATCAAAAGGCATCAATTATATTGATGACATTCAGTAATTCTCATCTAGCAGTCTTTTTAATAGGAGGTGCAGACTGATCTCTCTTTGGTCTCACTAAATCATTTTCAGGGGTACCTGAAAAAAAAAAAAAAAAAAAAAAAAAAAAAAGGTAGAATGTTATAAAATAATATTATATATAATGTAATATAGACTGTTTTTCAAGCAAATATTTGAATTATTACATCTTTGATATAAAACACAATTAATACTCAGAGTATAGGAACTCTTGAACCATGATTTCAACTTCCACAAAATTATCAAATTTTTACTTTGAAGAAAATGGACCAGGGATCGAAAAAAGTAGCAATCCAATAGTGCGAGGTCTAGACTGCAAAATGGAGGCAGGAGTTCAAACGCATGAAGTTCTTCTTTTCGTAACTTTTCTTTGACTCGACAGGAAGTGAGAGGATGAGCATTACCTCGTGGATGATCAACGCAGGTTAACGTTCATAAAACTTTGCATACAATCTTTCCAGTTGTTTGTAGTAGAGTAGAGAATACATAGAGCATTCATCAGGAACAAATTCATAATGAATGCTTTATAAAATATAATATGTTTGATATTTTAGAGAGTTCAAGATGAATCAGTCAAAATTAATCTCTCTACATTTTTGCAATGGATTAATAGAAAGAGAAAGTTTTGCAAACAACTAAGTTCTAAATTTCAGAATTTCTTTTCCATTTATAGGTTCATCACAAGATAAGAGCAGTATTGATGCCTAGATATTCTAAAACAGCATTGAAGAGACAAAAAAGGAATATTTTGAAAGAAAGAGACTTAAATTATTCAGAAAACATCATTGGAGTTGCCAAATAGTTAACTGTGCTAAAATATGTTTAAAAAAGAATAAATTTACAAAACATATTATAAATTATATATTTAATCTAGATAATTTATTAATATTTA
>KZ808344.1:129710-145141 GCA_000696205.2 Oncopeltus fasciatus
GGCTGCCTATAAATATAAGACAATCACACAACTAAACATTATTATAATACTTAATTATTACTTAGTTTAATATTAATAAAAAAAGAACAAAAAAAGTTTGAAAATAATACATCTTTTTTTTTTACATAATTATAAAAAAAAGAAAGTAATATACCAACCTTTTAATCGATTTCTTTTCGGAATCGTCTTCATTTTTTGCTTGTTCTAAAAAAAAAAAAAAAATAATAGTGAACTGAAATAATTTTTAAAATGGGAATAATAAGAATATAGTTGACAATAGGAACCTTTTCATCACCAGAAACATTTAAGTTGCAAGTAATGCAAAGAAAAATAAATTCTGTAAAAAATAATGAGAGGAAAGGGCAAATGGCTAAATACCTAATATTTAAAAAAAATTACTTGATTAAGAGTCGGTATCTCCTTAAGCATTTAATTTGAAAGAAACATTGAAACAATTTATTTTACTTTACTTAATTTATATTTAAATGAAATGTCGAGAAATAGTACAATGCCACAAATGCCAGCAATATGGTCATGAAAAAGTAAAAAATTACGAATATTTTTAAATTTTATTTCATGCAATTTTATTAGTTATCTACCTAGGATGAACCCCAACAAACAAAAAAAAAAAAAAAATCTACTNCATATTAAAGCAATAACTATTTTTGTCTTTCCATAGATCACTTCTTTTTTTTTTTTTTTTTATACAAAAGCTTTTTAAGTTTACTTGTTCATCAGGTGCTATGTGAGGAATGCCAATATTGTATCATTGAGAGATATATCTAATTTTTTTTGTAAGGTTCTTTTAAAGGTACTAAAGACACTATAAACGATTGTAAAAGTTATGTTATAGTAGGTCTTTTAAATGAAAAATAATTAAAATTTTAAAATTATTTAGTGATTTTAATAATTATCCAAGCCCAATAAATCTTTGTATATATTATGTTAATTTTCAATAATAAGTTCATTCCTCATAAAAGTAAAAAATTTTTTATGTAGAAAAAATGACATTCAAATTTTGTGTAAGTATATAGATTGTATATATATGAGCAAAAACCTATGATGGTGATAAATTCTTTTAGTTTACACATATACTTTATAGCAGCATTTTACATGTTTTTTTAATTCTAATTTTTTTTTTTACCAAAGCTTTTAAAATTAATTTTTTGAATATGTTTTCCAAAAAGGTTTAATGGATTTTCATGAAAATTAATTTTAATGTTTTAACAAACTCTATCTCACATTTATTGTTACCCATTTTTGTCCAAATTTTTTAACAAGGAAGTATTGTGCATAGGAAAATAAAGAGGCCTCTGAAACACACACTAGGAGATTCCTAGGCTCTGAAGATGAGATCTTGACCTTGAAAACACTCTGCTGAAATGATAAAGAGAATTGAGCAAATATTGGAGTTATCAAATTCGAGAAAACCCATCTAAATTAATTCTTTACTAATTCCACTCAAACATTGTTGGGTTTTCTTCACTATAACTCCTACATTGCTTATCCCCTTATCATGCCACACTAAGTTTCATAAAGTAACTTCATCTACTATTACTCTTTAAACTAGTCATTTAAACAGACTTTTTAAGTATCTTTCATTTTGAATATCGCTCATTTATTTATTCATATTTATTCTGCTAATTATGATAGAAATAAAAATTCAAAACAGTTTGTTATTTTCTCTTGTTACTCTACTTTGAATTTAGGATTCCACACCAAAGAACATTAGTGTTTGTACAAGAAAATAGTGAATAACATATTAACTCCTCAAATGTTTCATATTAACTCTAATCATTGTTCAAATAGTAAGGACTGCAAATTGGTCCAAGTACTTGTCTCAATTAGTCCAAATAAATTCTTTAAAAAATCTTCTTTTCTTTCTTTATTGTAACACTATTCAGTTATATATTTTTTCATAAAGCTTTTACTTCTTTTTATTGGGTTACTAATACCCTTTCTATTATAAAGCCATGTAATAGACCTTTCTCCAATCATAATATTGGGATGAGACAATTCATACCCAATTTAAAATAAATAGTATACAAAAAAGTCATATGCACTGAACTAACTCTGTATCAGTAGAATAAATTAAGTAAATCATCTCTCTAACTTCACAAAATGCCAATGTAGTCAGGAAAAATGAGAAATTAATAGTACTAAATCACCTCTAAAAGAACAAAATAATATATAAATAAGTCAAAGTTTCTTTAAATGAGAGGTAAAAATATCTAATAGATTATTCTGCTGGAATATAGGCTCAAGTCTGCTAATATTAACTTTCGTCAATTCCCCCCATATTTTATTTCTCTTTACCTGATGGAAATATTGTATAATATTATATTATAAAATATTTCCTACTTAGCAGAGTGGAACTGTATGTATTTTACATATCATCTAAAAAAGCTAGACATCTTCTATTCATCAGTCCAGTACTTCCCCGAGAGGATAAGCCAGTGGATGGAGAGTTGAGGAAGAAGGACAAGTAAGAAGGTTACAATTTGAACTATGACAGGTCCGGAAACTGTGGGACAGAAAACACATCTGGAACACTGAGCTGAACTGAACTGAAAAGGTACTGTGAGGTCCTGAGGGAGATGGAGAAACATAGGATCTAACTCATCAAGATAGGGACTGGGGCGTCTTCAGGAAAAACTTTTTCATCCCATCCTGGCAGTATTCAAGAGGCGACTGGTTAAAGTGTAAGATATATCGATATCGACTTATTCCCCGCGTAAACACGAAAGGTTACAAGAGTGAAACCTCCCAAACACATGTGACAGTTAAATGTATCGTAAAGAAAATCAAGTTCTTTTATTCTTTTATGAAATTTTTTTAAAACCAAAAACACAAGTTATTTAAGAAATTCGCGAATCTAATTATGGAGGATGAGAGCTTAAACTATCTTTCTTTCCCACCATTCTGAAGCAAACAGCGGTCTTACCTTTTTGGCCCGTTGTTCTCTTTGACTTTTAAATTAATTTTGTCATTTACTCTTGTTTACCTTTCATGAAACATGGGAAATCTGATACGTTCTCCAATTCTATCTGACACCAAAACACACATATATAAAGTATTAAATAATATTACATTTTGACAGGCTACATAACATCACTTCTGGCCTAGTATTTAAGAAGAATTTGAAAGTATCCAGTTTCAGAGGAGTGTGAAGGATTTGGATTTATTAAAATGGGGAGTTATGCTTGCCATGCTTTTGGTTTATGAGAAAATTTGAGTAAGGTAACAAGGGGCAACATTTTTATTATATATTGCTATTTTTTTTATTATTATTACAGATCTCCACAGTAAAAAAAACTCTCAATTTGATAATTATTTTACTTACTTTTGTTTTTTTTCAGAAAAAGATTGATTGGACAAAAAGGAGAGGGCGTAAACTTGCAATATCAAGTTAGATTAAAACAGTGGAGGCAATTTCTAGTTTAGTATATGTACCGCCGAAGCGAGTACAAATTTCTAGTTTATTACAATGAAACTCAACACTGATTTGTTTAAAAACAGTTATGAAGTTAATAGAAAAATTGAACACTTAGGGATGATGGGTTTATCTAAGGTATAAATTTTAGTTTAACTGTCTATAAGTCAAATAAGCCATTTCGCAGCATAATTTAAAACATAGCATTTAAATGAAAAATGGTTTTTGGAGAGTTTTTCAAATTTCGTGTTGTAGCTAGTAGATAGTTTTTCCATGGCAGCTCCTTTTGAACATAGTTCTAAGTTATCAAAACAAAGTAGTAATATCAAGATACTAATGTCAGAAGTAGTAATATTCTGGAGCACACAAGGCCTTCTTGGTTTTATGTTATGTAAAAAGGATAAAGTTCCAGGGTGGGGGGAGGATTGCAGTGCAGATAAGGATTGTATGGGGCTAGAGAATGCTTGAAATCCCTGGGCAAGGCTAGTAACGATTGTTAATATAACAGATTCTTTCTTATTCACATGTAATAACTAACAGGGCATATCTAGAATTGTATTATGGAATTTGTGTATTATTACTAAATGATTCTTCTTCAGTAATGTTTTTATTAAATTATGAAATGAAACAGACTTATTAAATTAACAATAACATAGTATTTATAAGTTTTAGAAAAATTAAATAATTCCTCTTTAGCTAAAAATAAAATATAATAGTTTCTCAAATTTTTGGTAAAATGAATAGTTACATTTCTTATTAATAAATACTTTGTTAACTAGCGTAGAGGCTATTCCAAATACATGCATGCATCTTTCTTCATAGTCCTTCAGAGATGGTGAGAGTGGTAAATCAGGTATGTACACCCTTTCTTTTTCAAATAACCCAAGAGATAATCTTAAAACCCAAAGGGAAGGGATTGAAGCTGGAGTGTCAGGCTAGTGAAAATACAGGTTTACTAAAAAAATAGTTCACAGTAAAAAATAATAATTATAAAAATATCAATATTAAAACTTTTTTTTTTTTTAATAAATGATCCTTTATTTATTACATTCTGTTACTTAACATCTTGTAATTTGATGACGTAAAATAAATATGCATATAAAAAAAATATAAATAAAAGAAAAGAAAAAAATATAATAAAATCAACAATAAAACAAATAAATGGTCATCACTGTGCAGGGAGAAGGGGCCCATCGACCCCACTCCCAATAGGTTTAGGCATTAAGGCCCAGGAGGTCGCGAGGCCAGCTTCGTTTTAGTCGCCGGGGAGGATTGGAGTCCGACCACAGGGATTGGGCATATGGATTGGGATGAAATTGGAGTTTACTATGGAAGAGCTTGAAGCGGGTGGAGATAAGGTCTTTGACTAAAGGAATATTCGTCATAATGAAGGGTAGAGTTGGACACATAATATGGAGCGTTAGCAATTATTCTGAGCTTTTTGGGCTGAAAGGATTGTATTCATTGGATATTGGAAGGCTTAGCGGCACCCCAGTTCTGCACCGTAGGTCCAGATTGGTCGTATTATGGTCTTGTAGATGGTCAGTTTATTTTCTAATGTGAGGTGTGAGCGCCTATTTATAAGGCTGTATAAGAGTCCTTGGCGTCTGTTGAGTTCTTGTCGTTTGATTTTAGTATTTACCGTTTCTTCTTCCGGGTTGGACCGTGTCAAATTGTTGTTATTTGCCAAGCTTTCGCACATCATGTGATGGCTTCTTCAGGGCTGAAAAGAGAATATAGGACAAAAAGGAGAGGGCGTTAACTTGCAATATCAAGTTAGATTAAAACAGTGGAGGCAATTTCTAGTTTATTACAATGAAACTCAACACTGATTTGTTTAAAAACAGTTATGAAGTTAATAGAAAAATTGAACACTTAGGGATGATGGCAATCAAGCAAGAGAATTATGATGGCCCTAGTTGAAAGCCATGGATACGAGGCATAGGCATGCTCATTCGTATGCAAAAGTTCGGTCTACAGAAATGGACTGCTGGAAAAGATGCCTTCAGTTAACAAAACTGGACAGAATCTAGAATGAAAGATTAGTCTTTGGTGTGGCTCAGATAGTTCCATTCTAAAAGAATGGGAATTTGTCGATGTGATAAGGACACTGCTGAATGATGTTAGAAGGCGCTTGGACATTCAGAGTCCTGGACTGTCAACTGCAAAGTGACAATTAGGATGACTTAGATGAAAAAAAAAACTGAGAATTTTAGTATTAGAAAAACTGATTTTAGTATGTTCATTCCAGTTGAGTCGTGAATCAAGGTGGAACCCAAGGTAACGGACTGAATCAGAGGATGTTATTGTATGTAACATTATCAGGAGAATCTTTTCTTAGTTGAAAATTCACTTGTACACATTTGGACTCATTTATTTTATTTCTCCATTTACTGCACCACTGCTGAATAGCATCAAGGTGGTTTTGTAAAATTTTAGAAGCCGTTTTGGAATCAGTGTGGGAAGAGGACTAAAAGAGTATTAGGATGAGTAGGGATGTCTGCAGTATAAAAGATAAAAAGGATGGGTCCAAGCACAGGCGTTTTGAGCTGAAACTGCACTCACATGTCACTGACACTTCCCTACAAATGTATGTAGAGTTTGAGATCCCAGTTCTTCCCACAACTCGTTTATTATAGTTGGAAAGATGGAGCGCTATATACAGGTGTGTACTGATCACTGGCTACATCGCTACTATATTAAAAATACTAATTGATAATTTACATACACACACACACACACACATATATATGGCAAAAAATTAATTTAAATACAATAATACAAAACTAAAATCTTGAGAACAGTTTAATCCGTCTATTTCAGTAAACAAATAAAATTTACTGCTTCCCCTGGTCAGGAGTTAGCCCCAGTTTTCCAATGACATGTTTAAATCTTTTATAAATAATTTTTACTTGTCTTACTCAAAAACAAGTTTCAAGATATCAGTGTCACTTTTCAGCTTTCTCAATCAGAAGAGCTTTGTTTTTTTTTTCTTTAAATACCACACTAAATTATAAGCCTGTTTTGTCCTATAAGAATTCAAGGCTAAATATTTAAATAAAAAAATTTATTTCCACATAAGACTGGTATGAAAATGGCAGATGTGATCAGATGTAAATGCTCAAAACAATGAAAAACGATACTAAGATGCTAATCCAAGATTTCTAAAATGATAGCATTTCAAGCAAGAAGACAAAACTGGACAGAATCTAGAATGAAAGATTAGTCTTTGGTGTGGCTCAGATAGTTCCATTCTAAAAGAATGGGAATTTGTCGATGAGGTGATAAGGACACTGCTGAATGATGTTAGAAGATGCTTGGACATTCAGAGTCCTGGACTGTCAACTGCAAAGTGACAATTAGGATGACTTAGATGAAAAAAAACCTGAGAAAAGACCAAGATCTGCGAGGGAAAGGGTTGAGCTGAAGTGAAATGCAAATAAAAGTAAAAAGTAAGCATGAAAACAAGAGTATAAAGTATCCATCCACAGCTCCATAACATGAAGTTACCAGTAGTTTTAATGTTTGTTCTTTCATATAGTTCTTGATTTGAGTAAAGCCTTGATTTCCTCAACGGTTTAAATTCCATTAAAGAGGAAATCAATTTAATTTATAAATACAACACTTTATTTTTAATTTAATCATAATAATTTCATTTTTAGGGCTTTTTTTAAATTAACATAATGAGATTTATTTGTCAGTTGATTACAGATTCTTTAATTTCTAATTTAAGAAAAGTTATTTAATTTGTTACTACTGTTTCTAAATGCAGTTAAAATAAAATTTTCTGCCAGAATCTATAATTTTAATAAATATCCCTTTTCTCTGAAAACGGCATAGAATATAAAAAGTTTTTTAATTTTATAAATATAAACTGCTTGTCATTGTTATGTAAGATGTAAAATTAAAAATGTACATTTAAGATCTGTTGTGTTAGTTATTATAATGGAACTATTAAAAAAAAAAATGTACTCACGCATTTACTTTTGCAATAGAGTAATTCCCCAGTTGGGGCCATTTGCTGCCATTGAGATTTTAATTTAATTTTTAACAATAAGAGTGCGTTAATATATTAAGTGACTTTTTAGTAAAGCAACTAATTATATTAAAAATAAAGAAATGGGTTTTGGAAAATAAACTTAGGGAAGCACTGGACTATGTAAATAAAACCTTTTTATAAAGATTTTCTTAAGAACTTCTAAAAAAATTACCACATTTAATTGGTGATCTAAAAAAGATGGATCATGATTTCCAGTAAGTAAACTCCACAATTCATTATGAAGTAATATTGATATTTTTTATTTTTGAAAATTCACAGTATTCAAATTAAGGAACATTATCATTATTTTAAATATTATAATAATAGAAATGGTCTGTACTATCTTAGTTATAAGAACAGTAAATTCAGTTATGTTGGGTTGATAAGTGAACCACTTAGTTAATTTTAGTTTGATTAACTAGTGAACTACTTAGTCTCTCATTAGTTTAATTTTATTGAACTCTTACTTGGATTATGTGAGTTGCAGTTTTTATTTAAATGTGGTGAAAGATTCTCCCTAACATCTGCATTATAATTTTCTTTAACAATATCAGGATTAAGTGCTATCTCAGATGATTCAACGAGTTCTTCACATTCAGAATCACATGGATCTCCATGGTCATTTAGGCCTAGATAAACAGGGAAACACATATTAAAATTCTATTTGAAGAAACACAAACATTACTCTTAAATCCATCTTATGACAAACCAAAAATCCTAACAGTTGATTATTACATAGTATAGTCTTCCATAACTTTGTATAAAGGGGATATAAGTAAGGGGTATCCATATTAAAGCAATAACTATTTTTGTCTTTCCATAGATCACTTCTTTTTTTTTTTTTTTTTATACAAAAGCTTTTTAAGTTTACTTGTTCATCAGGTGCTATGTGAGGAATGCCAATATTGTATCATTGAGAGATATATCTAATTTTTTTTGTAAGGTTCTTTTAAAGGTACTAAAGACACTATAAACCCCATTCTGATATTTAAAGACCACTTTAAAATCTGGTATACTCAACATCATTGTATTATCTTTATAATTTAAAGCCATTTTTGAGTATTATTTTTCTCAATGAACATAAAGAAACATTTAACTTTATAATAATCAAAATTACATTGATAAATTAAGAAAAATTGGTTGATTTTTTTATTTAGAACTTATAGGAAAAAAGGGGTTAAGTTTTATTAAATTGTTAAGGAATATGCAACACTAAAATTATAAAGAAAATAAAAACTAGGCATATCATACCTTTTAAGACACAAATTACCTCATAGATGCTCTAAAAGAAGGACAATGGACCAAGGCTAGAAGAGGTAAGCATATTTAAATTACAGAAATTAAATTTATCGACCGATATAGTAATAAACAGTACAGTAAACCCAAGGGTAAACAAGGAGTAAAATCCATTGTAAAGAATGGATTTGATTTTGATGAGCGAGGATTCTTTTCCAGGGGAGAATTTTAGTCTAGCTATGAGAGTATTCTTGCTAAACGAGACCGATAGTGGGCTGTATTATCTTCCAAAAGAAAGAGCTCTCAGCAGTTAATGAAGGTTGATATTTTGAAGTAAATCAAGTACAAGGGATATACATCTTAACTTATGTGGAAGATAAAGTAACACCTCTGACTGTTTACCAAAAAATAACACCCTGTATGACATCCTCCATAGTACTTTGATGGTGTGGGAACAAAGAACTTACAATTTGCCCTAATAAGGTTGACATAGTGCCTTTCACTAATAAAAGGAAATTTGATACTCACAAAAAAGTAAAAAGCACACTAGGCTAATTGGTTATGTCATAAAGCAGTGGATCAAACTAGGGGATAAACTATCTGATGCTCACTGCAATCTCAAGACTCACTACTTATACATAACACTTTAACATGGTAGCATAGATATGAAAACCTAGTATGATAGACTTAGTTGTTTCTTAAAAGCACAGAAGTATTACGTTAACAACTGTGACATTGATAGTAGTGCTCTTAGACCTGCATCCACTTCATATCCAAGTGGAATGGAGAAATCTCCAAGCAACACATTAAACTCAAAAGCTCTAATGTGTATCTTAGGATATGGTAGATATCGTTGTATTTTCCACAAAACTAACAGTATTTCAAACCAAATTTTAACATATCTTCATTTGACTATCAATGACTTAGGAAGAACTTTTATAGAAGATTGAAAATCAGTATTACCTACGCACTTTAATCTTTATGAAGACTAAATTCATCTTTATGGAGATGGCTTCAAGACAGAAGGTGTTGGGAAAGGCACTTGATCTTTATTGATTGATATAGTAATTCCTCTCTTGGATCATGCCACACTTTCTTTCAGACTGAGGTCAATGTCACAAATATGGATATAGAAGCTTTAAATGAAAAAAAACAAAACAAAAAAAAACATTTTAAATACTTCAATGAGCATTTATGCAGTCAATAAAGGCTACTATCCATACACTGGGGTCTGTAAGCTGAATGTGTTGTAAAAAATTATGGAAAAAAAATTTAGTTAAGCTCATAAGAGCTCCAGGATATTCTTTTGCTGTGGGAAATGAGGAGTCCAATCATTTTGTGAAGAGGACCCCCTTAGACAATTTATGGGATATCAATAGTCTCAGATAAAAAGGAATGGATAACTCGACAGGGAAGGAACATTTATACTAATGTAAAGAGTTAGAACCTGGTTCGCATAAAATATATCTTGAAAAACCAGATAGAGGCAGAACCAAGGAGTAGCTAATCTGTGGTAGTGGTTTTAGAATGACAACTCAACTCAAAATAGATCATATTACATTAATAAATTCCCTGTTTAAATACTTTCAACTCAGTAGGAAATGAAGTGTTACAAATTAAACCTTTATCACCATGTATAATGTATTGCATTATGAAGGAAGAAATTGGACAGTCAGACAATGCTATTTGTCACATTTATTTCAAATGGGCACTAATTATTTCAGCCTTAGGCTCACATCAGCTTCCACCTGATTTCTCTGCTAATAATTATAGTTCTAAAAAGGAATTTATAGACTGAACATGATTTGAGGAACAAAGACTGAACAGGAAATTACAAAAGCACATATAAGAAGATGATACATATTTTCTCTTTTAATTTATTGTACAATTAATTTTAATTTAAATACACAAAATAAAAATAAAAAATTTAAAACATGACCTACCACTCAATTCACCCATAGATTCTTTCATGAGGTTGTTTAACATATCTTCTGTTAAAGATACAGATAATCCTCCCTCTTCATCTGAAATGGAGTCAGGGCTTCCAGGAAACAAAACCTCAGAGTTGGGGCTTTCCTGAAATAGCAAATGAATTAAATGGTATAGAAAATAATAGATGAAATTAACAATAAAACAAAAAATCCAGAGTAAAGGAGCTATATAAGCTAAGTAGATTCCTTTATTTTATTAAGGTGGGTATCAAAGAGAGTAAATGAATTAACTCATAAAAGCCATAGAGAGCAATGGGTGTAAAAGGAAACACCACTAAATGGCTCAACACTTGCTAGGAAGTCAAAATGGTGGAAGTATCCAGCCATCTCAGTTATATTTGAAAATTTCTTCGATAATAAACATTTTTCATAAAAAATGTAATAGAACATAGATTACAGAAAATTGGACTTTCTACAAATAAATTTAAACAAACTTTTCTGTAAATCAAAAATATTTATATAAATATTATAATTTTGGACCTCCTCTTGACAGTTCCCCTCCCTCATCTGATTGCAAACAAAATGAATTCATTCAATAATTCGTGTATAAAAATAAAATCCTATGTACAGAATATTGTTTTTATGTTTCAAAAATAATATTGCCAACCGAAAATTCAAAATAACATTCTTTACTGTGCATTGTTTATTTTATTTTGTAGAATTTTAATGTTAATGTTAATTTTTTTTTTGCAATGTTATAATAAAGATATTCAGATTTTAAATTTTGATCTAACGCTAAACCTCTCCTCCCCCTCAATTAATTTTAGAAAATATTTAAGTCATCTAGTGGTTAATGAAAAATTTTCTCCCCGAATACTGAAACTCATTCATTCCACTCCTTCCATCTTATGGGTGAATGACCAAGTATTGATTATCCCTGAATGTGATTAATCCTATTCCTTCTATCTTAAATATGACCAGTAATTAGTCTAATTACTCAAACATTTATATTGTTCATTATAACACTCTTATTGTTTTATTAATTTTTTTATTTATTTAAATCTGTTTTTATACTTTGTTTGTATGTTTTATTGTTATTCATCCCTGAAGAACGTCTGAAATGTTAGCAATAATAAAAACTCTTTTGTTTACAAATTAGTTTTATTTATTCAATTCACAAGATCGAATATCTGACGAATACTTCCTCATAAATATAAATTTAATTGATATGACACTTCAATTATAACTTAAATATAAAGTACATTATGAAAACTATTTTGACTTAATTTTTGTTTTCGAGTTTTAAAAAACATGAAAGGAACCGTCAGGACCATGCAAAAATCGACGAAAAGATTTAGAGTCAAAGTTAAATTTATTTTCTTAGAAGTAACATTACAAACACAAGAGCTTTTGTACTTCCTCCTTTAATATCCTAATGGCTAAAGAGAAACCATTCAATAATAGATCAGCAAACAGAACTTGGCTGATTACAAATACATATGTTCTTATATAATAAATGGCCGATGCTAATATGATAGTTGATAACACTGAATAACCATAAGTCTTGTAATCATAATTAAGCTTTCTTCTTGTCCCAATTTTATATGCATAATAGATATAAAAACGTACAGAATCTATAAACAATTAATGAGAGGGAATAGAATAAAAATAATCTATCTGTGCCACCCAGGACTCGAACCTGGATCTCCTGCTTGCCGGGCTGGTATGCTATCCATTGTACCACTGGGACGAGCTAGATAATTCATTATATTCCCACCACAGTAGCAAGAAACTAAACTACGAGAAAGACGAATACATCGTCTTATGCTTGAATGAGCTGACATTGTCTAGCTATTTGTCGACTCTCGTTATTTACTTTATTAATTTTTCTTTATAAAGTGTAATGGAAACATTCCGGCCCGGCAAGCAGGAGATCCAGGTTTGAGTCCTGGCTGGGACAGATAGATTTTTTAATCTATTCCCTGATTTTTTTTTTTCAACAATGAAAGGAAATTTCATTTTAGTTAAGGGAAAATCGTTATTTTTTTTTTGTTCAAATCGATACGAAAAAATAGGGGAAGAGATTAGAGAAAAACCAAAATGCATAATAGTAACATATTCGTTGTTATTTGAGTTAGTTAAAAGTTTAAAAACTTAATAGGCATATACAATTTAATTTTTCTACAATAATTTCTTATAACATTTTTTACAAATAAAGCTCAAAAAGGAGGAATTTCTTGAAGGTAACTACGATGGGTGAGCGCTTCCCCCACTCTACTTTCCTGGGTCGTTTATATAAAACTTTAGTGGTAATTCTTGTCACATTCATTGTTCTCCTCGACTGTTAATCAATTGGCCATATTTACTCTTAATTATTTCCATCTTTTAAGAATCGTTGAAAATCTGCTTATCTGCTTAGATTACACAGCTTCTGAGTGTCAGAATTTTAATTTTTTTTATGTCCGATTTTATTTTTACAAGTAGTCAGATTGAATCAAAAGTATGTTCACAAGGACTCTTCACTCCCCCCTTCCACTCATTTATATAACATGTTTTACATAAAGTGGGAATAATTATAAACTAATAAATATGTTCATATATTAATCATTAATAATATATTGGCATTTCTTTCAAAAAATTATATTACTATACTAATATTAAAGGTAAACAAAAGCAATAATATATAATTAATGAGGCATAAACAACTTACTGTCGTCCATATGCTTATAATAACCAATATTTTTTTTTTTTTTTTACGCTGAAGTAAAATCTTAAAAAAAGAAGAATAAACGGTGAATATCCTCAGGTCATTTCCAATTTATATGTCACAATCCAAGGACAAGTAAGGCTATAAACTATGCAGAATTTGCTCTGAATGTTAATGTCTGAAGTAATAAATGTACGAAATATGACTCAGCTTTATGGCCCCCCACGTGAAATCTTGAAATTTACCAGTAAAGGGATTTTAAAGGCTGTTAAATAAATTGCCCGAAATTTTATTTTTGAAGTATCGAAGTTTCATTACAATTGAATCGCTACCTGTCTTATCAATACATAATATTTAAATCATTCCTCAATATATTTATTTCTATTTATTGTCAGTTTTCCCGATACGATAAATTTATGTAATAATTGAACAGCAAAAAACTTTACTGTTTACATTGGTTTGAAGGGAGTAAGACGAATCTCATAAGCTGTAGTGGTAGTAAGCATCTCAAACAGGGGTTGAGTAAATTCCCTGAATTAACTAAATCTAA
The DNA here is from genome assembly GCA_000696205.2 of Oncopeltus fasciatus. Lineage (NCBI taxonomy): Eukaryota > Metazoa > Arthropoda > Insecta > Hemiptera > Lygaeidae > Oncopeltus > Oncopeltus fasciatus. Next base: position 143,607 of record KZ808344.1, read on the forward strand.
ATAAGAGTAATTAACTCATTATGAATTAAAAGTAGAAAAGTACTAGATATGAAATTGACGTCACTGAGGCTGACTCTAACGCGACATGAAGCGGTGGAGTGGCACTCAACCCTGTTAGTTAACTTTTAAATATCTTCCTTTACTTAAGCGTCATTTGTTAAAACATTACAGAACAATAAAGTTACAAAATAAAATCTTACACTTACTTAATCATTTACTGATATTCCTGTATAGCTCTCTCTTACTCATCCGATTTAAACTACAAACCAATTTCAGACACCGGCTTGTCAATTAAAACTTTAAAATTAGATTACTAAGAATTTGTATTAATATGTATTTTTCGTAAAAGTGATAAGAAATATATATATGTTATAAAATTGCAAATACACCTATTAAGATCTATATTTTTCCAACACTAATTAAGAAGATGTAACAGTTTAAACTTTTAGAATTCCTCTCTCTCTGTCTCTCTTTCTATATATATATAGTATTGTATATAAATGTAAATTATATTTATAATGATGTGTATGCCAAATATTATTCACTTTTGAATATAACAAGTTTGTCTTTTGTTTTTTAATAAGTTAGGAATAAATAAGTGTACTTTTAGAAGTAGCTTGAAATTTTCAAGAAGGAAGGATGTACACCCTATGATAAGATATCTAATCTAATCTTATCTCATCTCTCTCTCTATATATATATATAGACGAATTTATATATATTCGATGCGGGACGCTCATTGTTCAAATAGTGACACACGTCAAATCTTTAAGAGGAGGGATACATTTTTAAATCTTAGCGACTTTTGTAGGGGGGAAGAAGAAAGAGCGGTGATATAGAGACGGCCATAGGGGTGTTATATTTTTTGAAAATATATAATGCACCCATTCAAAATTTCTAAAAATAAAAATATGACATATATATACCAGCTTAGATATAGATTTTTATTTTATATTTTTCTATTTCATCGGGAGAGATATGCTCTAAGGCTATTAATATATCCTTTAGAAAAGTAAATGATACTTACGTTTCGCCATAAACGGCCATGTTCTTCCATCAAGTCCCAACTCCTCCACATTTTTTCTCCTAGAGGTACTATTCATTCAAACTATAACATTTTTATGGTCAGCTGCATTTGTTTTAAATTTATTTTTGCAATAAGAAAAAAAAAAAGAGGCAGGGCCTATTTTCAGCCATAGATTACCTCGGCCCAAAAAAATACATTTTGTGAATTGCTTATAGCGCCTCATACATTATACTTATAATATATACATCCGATATATTTACAGCGCCGGGTCAGAAGACAGAATCCGTTTGGTTCTCTCATATCGTAGATTCCAATCACGTCCTGATCAATCTCATATCAAGAAATAAATGTTTGTCCTGTACCAAGGGTCTTTGGGGGTAGTGTAGAGACCTAGAAATTATGGGGTTCCTCCACTCCCCATTTTGGAATATTTGTTTAAAAAGAACAGTATGAAATACATTCCTCATAAGCTGGTATAACAAATAAATATATATATATATATAAAACA
>KZ808344.1:147663-161443 GCA_000696205.2 Oncopeltus fasciatus
TTCGTGTATAAAAATAAAATCCTATGTACAGAATATTGTTTTTATGTTTCAAAAATAATATTGCCAACCGAAAATTCAAAATAACATTCTTTACTGTGCATTGTTTATTTTATTTTGTAGAATTTTAATGTTAATGTTAATTTTTTTTTTGCAATGTTATAATAAAGATATTCAGATTTTAAATTTTGATCTAACGCTAAACCTCTCCTCCCCCTCAATTAATTTTAGAAAATATTTAAGTCATCTAGTGGTTAATGAAAAATTTTCTCCCCGAATACTGAAACTCATTCATTCCACTCCTTCCATCTTATGGGTGAATGACCAAGTATTGATTATCCCTGAATGTGATTAATCCTATTCCTTCTATCTTAAATATGACCAGTAATTAGTCTAATTACTCAAACATTTATATTGTTCATTATAACACTCTTATTGTTTTATTAATTTTTTTATTTATTTAAATCTGTTTTTATACTTTGTTTGTATGTTTTATTGTTATTCATCCCTGAAGAACGTCTGAAATGTTAGCAATAATAAAAACTCTTTTGTTTACAAATTAGTTTTATTTATTCAATTATTATAATTAATAAGTATTAGGAATTTAATAACAAATATATAAAAAGTTTTTGATTGGAGCAGGGAAAGAGACATTTCAGAGAAAGAGAGATTTTAAATTTTGATCTACCGCTAAACCTCTCCTCCCCCTCAATTAATTTTAGAAATTATTGAAGTCATCTAGTGGTTAATGAAAAATTTTCTCCCCGAATAATGAGACTCAAGGAAAACAAGAGAGCATAGCAATTCCTCAGGAAGTCTAACATATCCACATGAACAAGAATGTTTGTTAAAATTTTGGCAAAAAAAAAGAGCTAGTTTTCTCAAAAGAATTTAACGAGTGTGCAATGATTTTAAACATATGTGTTTAGTAAGGGTTCACATGAATTCTTAACCATGCATGAATATAAGCATCTAATGAATACCACAAGGGGGGAAGAATATTAGTATTTTTATAGAAAACTTGAAAGTTACTAACAGCTTATGCTAGACAATAGTAAAGTATGAACATTAAAAAAATTCAACCTCTATTTTAATCAAATCTTTATGTTTAATGCCACTTGAATCTATTTTTACGGTGAGACTGAAGGTAGGAGGCCATACAAATAATTTTATAAATGCTCTTATATCAAACCATTTGACAAATAATCAAAAATTGAAAATACAACCAATTCATGGAAAAGATAGATATATAGTTGACCATCGAACTTTATGAGGAAGGACTACTCGGGGAATCTGTCTTGGGATTTGAATAAATAGAAACTAATTGCAAACAAATTTATTAACAGAGTTTCGTCCAAAATATCAGGCCTTCTTCAAGACAGAAAACATATAAACATGTATTTATGAGTAAAAAATATGCAAAACGTAAAAGACAATGAATGAATAAAACAATAACAGTGTGTGCAATCAACAATATAAATATATGAGTAACTAGATTAAATACCGAGCATATATAAGAAAAATTAACATATACATGGTAAACAATTTGAAAAGTGAACATACCAATGGGTGTGATGGAGGGAGAGAGTCTTCAAGCTTTAGAGTAACTAAATCGTGACAGAAGTATTTTATGAAAAATTTAGGAAAGGCAATGGATGGGGGAGGGATGATCGGTAAGAGAAATATTCTGATATGAGTCTGCATTTTACTGAGAAAGTAAAAGGCGCCCCTTGAGGGATTAGGTGGCCTGAGGTTATGGAAATGTCAATATTAAAGAGCTTAAGGTCAGATGGTGAAATACTAAAATGCTATGAAGTGGCCTTATGTTAATTTTTGTTTTAGGACTTGAAAAAGATGACTAAGTGGAAGAAATATAATCTTTGTCTGTTTTGTCTTTAATAGGGCTTTATTCTAAGTGTACATGAATGGACTCAGCTAAAAATCGTTTCCAAGGTTGGGTCAAGTCTCCAGAAATGTTAATTAATCCCAGTCAAACTATATATATGACTATTGGTAACTGAGTTTTGAAGGAGCTGGGGTGGTTTTATTATTTTTAAGCATTCTCTTTTCAGCCCTGAAGAAGCCATCACATGATGTGCGAAAGCTCGGCAAATAACACCAATTTGACACGGTCCAACCCGGAAGAAGAAACGGTAAATAAATATACTGATGGTTTGAATCATAAAATTTTCATTCCACTCCTTCCATCTTATGGGTGAAAAATTAAACAGAAACAAAGAGTGCAAGAGGAAGTCAAAAACAGCTTGAAAAAAAAGTTTTTATTTGATTATTTTGTTAAGCTATAGAACACTCAATTTATATAAATAATAATTGATTATATATACATAAATTGACACATAACATAACAAATTAATGGACTAAAATCCTCAATAACCTACAAACTATATATAGAACAATTGTGATTTACTTCTGTTAATTCAAAACTTACACAAAGTTCGGGGTTTGAAATTCTTGTTTTTAAACTTTGTTGATTCTAAAGAGAGCTGGCAAAAAAATATTATAAATCCTTTTACTAATTAAGCTGATTTTGTAGAGTTCCTCAATAGTTGAGGTTCGGGCAGAAATAGGTTTAAAAAGTCTTGAATGAAAAAATCCATAAGAATCAATGCCTTAGGCATTAAAGAATACACTTTCGTGAATTACGTCATTTAAGACTTTTTTAAAACCCCTTTTCAACTGAACCTCAACTATTGTGTACTCATATATCATACGGTCAATCATCTCCTTCCTGATTTTATAGAGCTTTTTGATTAATTAAAATATCATCTACATTAAGTAGGCAGAATATGTGAAAATGGGAAGTCACTGCTATTTATATAAAAACTCAAAGATTTGCAGTATGAGGCTTTGACAGGAACTGGAGAAATGATGAAGATGAAGTGGAGGAATTGTCAATCTTACCAGTCATTAAAGAAAAAAACAGGATGATAGAAATGGAGGAAAAGTGTAAAGCCTGAGGTGAGAAGATTGAGAGGTATAATAATATTAAATTTAAGTAGTACAAATGGATCACTTGTCTACTGCTTACAAAAAATTATCAAAAGTTAATAATATTAAAAATAATCAGAAATTTCTCAGACAAGCAATGTAGATCTTGGGCATTTTTAGACAAGTTACTTTCTGGTGGAAAGAAAATATCTTTGTAAATCGATACTGTGGCAGCAGTACCTTTCATTACTATAGCACTGTACTGGACTAAATCCATTATTTAGACTGCTAAGGAGGACTAAAAATAAAATAAAGTATTTAGGCCATACAATTTCAGCTATAGGCATTAAGAAAGATCCATTAAAATTGATGGTTTATGCAAAATATATAAACTAAAAAAGGAGTGTGAGCTTTCGTTTGTAAAAGGTAAATAGGGCATATTAGTTGTTCCTCTTTATGAATTGTTACTAAAAAAGGTAACAAAATATGTGTAGTCAAGGAAAGGCTAACATTTTTTCAAAATTTGTATTGTATTAAAAAAAATCTTTATAAGGCTCTGAAAGGTATTAGCTGCCCAAATGCTCAAAAGCTTTGACCCAAATTTATCAAAATAAAAATACTCAATGAAGAATATGCTTCAGTTGTAGTTATTTCATCAGTCTCTTATTGGTATTTATTTTGTATTAGTAACCTTTTAAGGACCCCTATTACTTCTATTTAGAAAAAAAAAAGTATCTTAAACATAGAAAAGGGTAGATTGCAAAATGAGCTTTCTATTTATCTGATGTTGACTATACTAGCAGGAAAGCCAATCCAGCAGCTATCATGTTTCCCTACAGATTCTCCAGTTTTTACTGATTTTGAATAAATAAATTGGTTTAATCAATCCTTACTGGTAAATTTGGCAAAATCTCTCACGAGACAAGATCCAAAGCTCAGTGAAGTTTAAATGTAAATAATGGTGGATGGCTTGAATCCATTGAAAAGGAATTGCAGGCTCATTGATACGGAGAACTGAATTTAGTGTGGAAGAAGTAATGTGAGGTTATCAAATAGTAATATCTGATAAAACGCATTCCACATAGTTAAAGACCTCAATAAAACTCATGAAAGTTTGAAAAAAAAGAAGTCATGGGCTTGTCTTTAGAGCAATTCATAGGAGTCTCCGTAAATAATGGAAAATATTAAAAAAAAAGAAGTGATACATGTATGAAAATGAGAGATAAGCCAGAAAAGATGAGTCTTAAAATTATATCTCCATTTGTGCGAATACAAGTACATTTCATGGGACAAAAGAAAAATAAGACATCACTAATCATGATTAATGCATAATCTAAGAGGCCATAAGTATACATTTCCAGATAGGCTCTAGACAAATAAAAAGATTGATTTGGAGGTAAATTAGTTGACCATCTAGTTTTTGAAGAGAGGTTTATCAAGAATTCGGTCATGGTAGTTGAAGAATTAAAATATAATTTGTAACCAAAAAGTTTTTATTTTAGCCAACATTTCGGCCTGAATTTGAGGCCTTCATCAGAGCTGAATATGAAAAAGAAAGATACGAAAATAATATAGAGACATGTCATAATCTAACAAAGAATAAATAATTGAAAATATAAAACTGTGAGTAATTGACTATATACAATGCATGAAAACTGGATAATGATCATATCGGAGAAAAAAAAAACTATTTATGATTTTCTGAGAGTAACATACCAAATAGAGTGATAGGGAGAGACTCGTGCTCAACAGTGTCTACATCATGACTGATCTGTTTTTTAAACTTTTTTATTTGACAGTTGTGAAAGGGAACAGGAAACAGATGTAGGAGTAGGGTAAGGATAAAAGGGATTAGGTGGTTTGAGGCTTCGTGAAAATATCACTGTAGGGACATTTATCACTCTAGTACTAATGTGCATCAGGTAGCAATGTCACACCCAGAATAGATCTAAAAGTGAATCTGATGGACACAGGGAACTGGATGCACCGGCCCTGCAGGTTCAGCCTAGGTGGATGACGATTGTCGAAGCCAGATTTAGTGGCTGTCTCCACTGTCCTTGCAGTAGAGATGGTCACATTTTTCACGGAACACCAAGTGTTATGACGGCAAGGTCATCTACATATGCCACCATGCTGTATGCTTCTCATAGCATAAGCAATCCATTGAACAAGGCCTTCTTTCCAAGACGGGAATCGCTCAGTCCTGGAGCTGCATCAGTATCACCTGCCACCAAGTACAGTCAAATACCCCAGCAAAACCAAAAAAGACGGCAACGGCCAGCCTGCTTGGGTGAGAGGCCACATAATCTCCCAATGCCATGTTAGGAAGATCGTAATCTTTGATAACCCGGCCTCTGGTACTTTCAAACTTAGAAAGGAGGCTTAAACGCCCTATAGCTAGAGGGTTCCTGAAGATCTTTCATTATTTTCCCAGGGGGAGGGAGAGAAAGAGAGATAGAGAGCTTGGGAGAACACCAATATCTCTGGTCATTGAGATGGCAGACTATAGTCAAGGGTCTGGTTGTGACTCATGATATCTATAGTTGGCCTCCTTTTTCCTCCTTCATTCCTTCCAAACTTTGAGGAAGCTCACTGTATGATAGGCAAAAGTTTGGTTAATATGACCAATATTACACAGTCTATACCAAAATAAGAATCCAATTAGTAAGTCTGTATTGTCAAATACCACTGAGGACTTAAAAGAATATAACAACTATGGTTGTAAATAAGTAAAAGTAATTTAAACATAAAGTATTAGATAAGTTATAATAAGGAATTATAAATTTAAAGGTATAATAAAATCAGGAAATATATAGGATAGGATAGGATATTTGGATCTAATAAGTACATTAATTTATTTGTGCATTTTGTTATAAATAAGATTTCATTCATACGAGATAGCAATACAATTTTTAAAAATTCATAACCTAAATAAATTTCAAAGATTAGAAAATTTCAAAGAAGTAATCCAGAAGAAATGATGCTTTACCATAACAAAGCACAAGGTAACATATCTATTTACATTATTATTATTAATCTTAATATATCATACTACAAACAAGTTGGAAGACAAATAACAAAAGTAAAACATAAAACACTGGAACTTCTGAGTTCTGCAGAGAACGAATCAAATGGTAGTCCAACTGGGTGAATCCGGGCTATACAGTGAATGCATCAGAACTTTCCAGCTAAGCTCTCAAATTTTGCCAAGGCATTAAAAAGTTTATGTTCTTATACAGTCTTGATGTAATTACTTTCTTAGTGACTAATTCTTCATGAACTTTCTTGAATCACCTATTTAGTATCTTCTTCTTTTTATATGGATGGTTAATAATTGTTTTATGGTCGATGTTTAGTTTCAGAATTAGTTATTTTAAGCAATATCAGGGGATGAAATGTGTCAATCTGCCTTGATGCTTTGAAAAATGTCAGACCTTTTCAATAATTGGCTAGCCTGGGTCAGGTTCATCATTTACAATAATATAACTAGAGCGAAAATGAATGAAACAATTCTGGCAGTTGCTGAAGATTTTATCACTATAAACACCATATAATATTCGGTGAGCCTGCATTTTTTTCTTTAAAAGGTAGCTAATAACGATAGGTCGTTATTACCTAGGAAATAGTAGTGAAAATGATCTTCAGGATATCTATTTTCTAAGTACTGTCGTATTAGGACAGATAAATAGGAGTCTAACTCGAGTGACAATGTTAAATGCTGCCACTAGGGTGAAGGAATAAATACCCTTTCCAATCCTATTATAATAAAAGGTGAGGATATTTCGAAAAAGAATGATTTGTACTAAATAATTTCTTTATTAAAGTGAACTAATCAGTACAATTAATTCTATGCTGAATGTCCTCTAAAATGATTTAGCTGCTTAAGATCAAGTCCAAAGATTCAGTTCTCACAGGGGATCAAAAGTCTTATATTAAATCAAATTAAAGAATAAAACAAAAGGTAAGGAGTTAGATCTTATGAATTTAGATTAGTTAGAATGACATACAGAATTTTCACTTACAAAAGTTTATGAAGGGAGGTGTTCGTGGAGTAGCTTCTGTGAGCCGAAGAATAATACTGACTTGTCTCGACGGACTACTGCCATATATCTGCCCTGGTCAAAGAATCTCCCTTGTTAGAGAGAGAAACCAATTGCTGGGAACAGCGTTAGTTTTGTCAGCCACTAGGGTAAAGTATTTTTGTCTTTGAAGGGACAGCAAGCAATATGCCATATGTCCCAACCATGTCTATAATTTTACATAAGGGCAGCCCCTCGGACACCAAATATCTGGTTCTCAGGCTTTTCGTCCTTGAAAGGCTTCATCCTTTCGAAGGTCCTGATGACCATGTCGTAAAGTCTAAATAATGGCAACCACTCAGACACCCACCATCCGGTTCTCAGGCCTTTTGTGTGCATGGTAAGGGATGACTCTTTTTCAGAGGAACAAATATCTTACTTTCGTGAGTTCTAAATGATAGCAGCTATTCCAACAGTACATTGACTTTTGATTGAATATGAATAAAACTAAATATATAAATATAACTTTCTCAGAACTTTGATATTTCAAATTCTTCATATTACATCTTCACTGAGCAAGGATTGCAAGACAAAAGAAACAATAAAAACACTTATTGAAATAACACTAAATTACTTTCTACTCAATCCTATATTCTTTTAAATGAAAATATAAAAATAAATTATGAGGGAAATACCAGAAAAATCAGTAACAAAAATATTGTAAGCTAAGAGGCTAAGTCAAAATCACAAGAATGAATGCTACATTTAGTATATTTGAAGACTGAAATTAATTTCATGCAAAAATAATTATTATGGTATAAAAAACTAAGGAAATATACTTGTAATCTTATACAGATAATTGCAGTACAGCTACATGACTATGCATATCGTAAAATGTATGGATACTTATTAAAACACACATTAATTTCATTCATATCAATGAACATACATTAAAAAACACTTACATAAATATATAAAACTTTAAGGGTAACCACTCTGTTTTCCTTTTGAAATCTCAACTTTTTAATAATTTTAGTAGCATAAATATCCTTCAAACTTCATTTTCATCAAAAAGTTCATTCTGTTACACTATGCAATAAATTCAGCTGTCGCAAAAAAAAAAAAAAAAAAAAAAAAAAAAAAAAAAAAAAAAANAAAAAAAAAAAATTCACAGTTAATATCTTTATTGTACGAGCATTGCAGTCCCAGTGGTCAGGTCACTTGACTGGCCACTGGCCCCAGGTCGCAACGCAAAGTTAATTTTTTCTTTCTGTGTTTCAGGTGAGGGGGCACAGAAGACTCTCAATACAATTTTAAGAATACAGGATATATATTAGAAGAATATATTAGAAGTCATAATAAATATTTTTTCTTAGCAATCAAAGCCCATGGCAAAGGAAATTTTCTTTAGATAAACTACATCGAAAATAGTATTAACTTTGTTAAGCAAAGATTATTCACTGTAATTGATTCTGAGTCAAATTAGTTTTTAAATAAATTTGGTAAAATATACTCAGGATCAACAAATTCAAGAAAACAAACAAACAGTTGAAAAATATACTTTGAGAATGAAGCACATTAAAGCTAAAAGTAAATCGAACCCGGGCTCCGGTGAGTTGTCTGATGTCTTACACACACACACGCGCACACACACAAATAATTCAAAAACAAAAAACAGTAATATTAATTAGCCTTTTATATTTAACAGATCCTATACTACAAATATGCTTGACTTCATAAATAAATAAATACCTTATATATATTATATAAATATATCACTTGAATTATGAACTTTTTTTTATTTTTTTTATTTTAAAATAAGGCAATATTTTACTTACAGGGGAACTTAGCTTCAATTTCCTTAAATTCACATCATATTCATTTGAGACAGATTCATTAAGTTCAAGTTGTTGGCCAATATTTGCTTGCTGCCCATGAAGTTCATCTGGTGTGAAGGCTTCACCGATTGGACCCGCCTCACTTGGCTCATCATTAGCAGGTATTATCGAACCTTCCATCCGCACCTCATCATATGCTCTAATAGCTTTAACTCCTCCAGCACGTGTCCTTGAACGTCTTTTATGTCCTTTACCTTTCAGTCTATCCTGAGCCGGTAATAATTGTGGTGATTCCTCTTCTTTCCATTTATCTTTTTTGAGGTGTTTAGTCACTTCAGGGCAGTCCTGTTGAAGAAGGACATAACAACGATTGCCTCCAGAGACTGCTCTTTCTATTAATTTACTATCAGCAATTGAACCTTCAGAAAATGTATTTGTTTTAGAAACTAACTTATTGAGGTTGTTGTCTAATAATTCTTCACAATTTTCAACTGTAAGGTGCTTATAATGAGAAACAATATTTTCAGTGAAATCAAATAGCCTTTTATATTTCACAGATCCAAAAATTTCTTCAAATCTAAGGAAATGGTTTAATACTTTTTCAATATCTTTATCACTGAACCCATGGAACTCCTTGGTTTTAATATTGTTGTTTTTCAAAAGATTGGTATTAGATTTCTCAAACCCAGGGGATTTGAAATTTTCTTTATTTTCCTCTGAAATTTTAGTTTTATTTTCAGCACATGATGGTGATTCATCAGTTTTATTATTGGCAAAGTCATTTAAATCCTTATGGGCATTAACTTCATTCTTGAATTTACGCTCCATATTTTTTCTAACCAGCATTATTTTCCTCATTTCAGCAAAGTTTTTAGCAATTTTTGGTTTCTTAATAGGAGTTTCAGACATAGAGTTGCAATGAGCATTTTCTATCTCTTTGATTGAAGAATTCAATTTTGACAAAATCAAATCAACTTCTGAAGGACCTCTTAAGCTATCATTTAATGAATGCTGCATTGGTATATTTGACTGGTAGTTTAACTTTTCCTCTTTTCCTTCATTTATATCATCCTCTAAAGATAGACTAATATTATCTGTTTGGTCTTGTGAAGCATGAGTTCCGTTGCTAGAAGACCCTCTAGATTTTTTTTCAGAGCTAGAATGTTTAGAATTATTTGAAGAGCTAGATTTGATTTCTAAATTTGCCCTATGACTACTTCCTCCTTTGCTCCCATTACTATCTCTATCAGAAGATCTACGAGCATCTTTTGTTTTCACTTCATCATTGCACCTTTCTCCTCTCCGTTTTCTTTCTTTTTTATCATCCACTTTATTTTTCTCAGCATTACTCTTGTTTCGACTGCTGTCATCAACTTTGGATTTTTTTTCTAAGTCGTCAACCTTGGCATTATCAGTTTTTTTCCCAGAAGTTGAGTTACCAAACTTATCATAATTTGATTTTTTACTTTCTCTAGATTTGTCATCTTTAGAACTACTTTTCTCCCTACTTTGTTTCCCATTTCTGTCTTTATCATGTTTATCTTTGTTAGCCCTATTTTTTTCTTTAAGATATTTATCACCATCCTTTTCATTATTTTTGCTTTCTCTGTCTCTATCACTTTTGCTTTTTTCATCTTTTTCACTATTTTTGCTTTCCTTATCTTTATCACTTTTATCATGCCTATTTTTATCAGAATCTCGCTTGCTTCTCAAGATATCTTCTTTTTCTTTATCATTTATCTCTTTATTCTTGTAGTTTAGTTCTTTTTCTTTATTTGATGTATTACTTCCTTTCTTTTCTTTTTCAATGCTATCCTTTGATTCATTCTTACTCTCTTTTCGAGGCTCCTTTTCGTTATCTTTAATTTTTTCATTCTTTTTATCCTTGTCACAATTTTTTTGTTTTTCATCATTAGACTTTTTTTTGTCATCCCTCTGTGACTTATGTGATTCATCTTTAACAGACCACTTTTCTTTGTCTCTGCTGTGAGTTTTATCCTTTAATTCTTTCTTGGAAGTCTCTTTATTAGAAAAAGATTCTTTTTCATTTTTTTGGGAAATAATATCTTTATCTGGTTTCTGTAAAGATTTTTGCTTATCATCTCGATGAGATGATCGATTTTTATCATCTCTTCTACTCTTATCTTCTTTATCTTCCCGATTTAATGAATGATCTCTTTCACTAGACTTCAATTTTTTATCATGGCTTCTCTGTTTTGAGTCAGAATGTTTATGTCTATCACTACTTTTACTATACCTTGAAGATGTAGAAGAGTCATGACTCTTTTTCTCTTTAGGCTTTTCTTTATTTTTTTTTATTGAATTGATTTCGTCAAACTTATCTTCTCTCTGTTCATCCAAACTTTCAGGTCCATTCCTATCATTCATATGTTCTTTTATATATGCACTTTGGTCAGTGACTTTTGGCAACACGTTATCAGAATGCTCAATTACCTTTGGTAAGGAGAAGTCATTCTGATCAACATCTTTGGGTAATGGTTTTTCAGGTTGTTGACTATTCTTTGGCACTAAATTACCAATCTGTTCAATAATTAAGGGACCATTACTATTCTCTGAATTCTGAAAAGTCTTTGAAATACTGTTTTCTTCTTTCAGCCCAGAGATTGTATTGGAAGAGAGTGATTCATCAGATAATGTCAATATAGTGTCACCTTTGAACAATTTACTTGAAGTGAATGTTTTAGAATCTTCAAAATTACTTAAACTATTGTTAGACATAGATTCTATCTTAGTGTCCTCACTAACTATTTCTTCTCTATTTTCCTTAGGTGATGAACCAGTTAATTCTTCTGGCAGTGAAATATCATTCAGTGATTTATCAGATACATCATTTTCAACTTTATCAGACTGGATCCCACTGACTTGTCCATGTGATTTTTCTGCTTGTTTTATTTTTTCTGAGAGATTGGTGAAATTATCAAACTGGAAGTCTTTTGAATCAGATTTAGGAGATGAAATGCTTCGAACTGTATTAGAGTCAACTGGCTCAGGATTCTCCCGGAAACTGTCACCCATGTGACTAGAGAGCTCAGAAATACCTGATAGTTGACTATCCTGATCATCTTCAAACTTAGTTGATGTATTTGTGTTATTAATCTCATCCTTCAAAGGAGTGTTACTGCCATTCAAGCAGACACTATCACTTTCTGGAGATACAGGATCAAGGTCTTTTGGAAGCAAATCAGTAATTTCAGCTTTTGGAGGAGTGCAGGGTCTTGGTAATGGAGGAGGAAATGATGTCAAAAACTGAGTACCTGCAATGACAAAGAAGATTTATTAATATTAAAAATACATGATATAGGTAATTGGAAGGCTTGAAACATATAAAATTAATTTAATATATAAAATAAGAATATGCTTCAATCATTCATTGGCCTTCCCTTCAATTCACAAAAACTAATTCAAATTACTTCTTAAGCAAAGCCGTCGCTGAGCAGAGCTCATACCAGGAAAACCTCATTTTAAGCCTTGGACAAGCAAAGCTGGTAAAACGTTCTTGGCATCAACAGGACATTCCAAGACATATGCACAGTTCTGCCTGTAGTAGAGGGGCTTATTGGACACTTATTATACATAAATTTTGCCTCTTATTTCATAACACTAAATTTTTAATTTCTCAATTAATAATGTAAAACAATAAAGTAAAGCCAGAAGTCCTAGGAAATCCTAATTGTGTAGACAAAGTTGAATACATACTTAATAAATAAACTTATATGCACAGAAGCAATTTTTATATTTAATAAAAAAAAATATATATATAATTAGGTGGTTTGAGGNTATATATATTATGACTTAACATGAAAAAGAAAATCACTAAAAACTCACTGGTCATAAACCTTCAAACAATACTCCAACAGTTACAATAGAAATCACTTGCTTAGGGCAAAACTAAAAGAAAAATAACTTTTGGGATGCTTTGGCTCCTGTGGTTTGGCAGATGGACGATTGCAGAGTATTTATGTTGAAACTTGTAATATCACTCGCCAAAGGATACAGAGTACAAGGAAGATGTGTTACTTTGTATGAGGCTGCCCTTTGATGTTAAACCTGTTTGTGCATCCATAAGCTGAAAATCTTTTGAGGTCTACCAAGATGTGGTGGGGGACGAGGAAGTCTGTAGTGGTAGAAGCAAAATTTTCTACCTTTACTTCATGCGGTTATGTTCCAGGTGGTTAGTTCAACTTCTTCGTCTGCAGGATATCTGATTCTTCAATTCACTAATTTCCAGGCTCATCTTATGAATCATCTGCTCGAAGTGGGGAACTGAGGAAGAGATTGTGTGAAGTTTGTTCTTATCTGGCTAACATTGGGCTCATAAATGTAAAAACTTCAGAAGAAGTCTGAATTTTTAATTCAAATAAAAATGATTAAAGAAACAAAGTAAACAAGCTGCTATAAGTAACAATCTTAGGTTAAAGAAAGAATAACAGGTAAATAAAGTCAAAACAGCAATTTTTCTAAATTGATATTAAACTGCCAAAGATGTGGATAAATAGACCACAGGGTAGCAATTTCCATCATAGAAAAGGTAAGAACTATTCAAATAAAACAGAGTAAATTTATATTTCATTACATTGACTGAATATTATTCTTGTAGTACCAATATGAATGTTTTGAAGCAAAAGCATTGATTAGTCAAAATATTTCAAAATTATGGAGAATGGCCAAATTTTTCTTGAACAGATTCACTCATCAGCCCTGAGCCACGATCAATAGTTTAACTATCAGCCTCCTACATCACTGGAGGTCCCCCTCCCACTTTCTGTTTCACTGTAATTTCTGATGTTAAGGAAGTCATACAGTAACTACAAAACTGCAAAGCACCTGATGATGACCTAATTTAAAAAACTGACAAACCAAAGACTGAGGCTTTTAGCTATGCCTTTATCAGTCTACTTAATTTTGTCAAAAATTCTTTAAAAAAAGTTTATGTATATGTATATATGTATATATATA
>KZ808344.1:166004-185946 GCA_000696205.2 Oncopeltus fasciatus
TATATATATAAATTACATTTGTTATCTAATTGGTATATATTTTTTGTTTATTTATAATTCCATGGTACTCTAT
This sequence comes from Oncopeltus fasciatus, assembly GCA_000696205.2. Classification (NCBI taxonomy): domain Eukaryota; kingdom Metazoa; phylum Arthropoda; class Insecta; order Hemiptera; family Lygaeidae; genus Oncopeltus; species Oncopeltus fasciatus. The sequence goes on from KZ808344.1 coordinate 166,078, forward strand.
ACTAACTATTTATGTACAGTTTAACCAGTAAGTTTTCTTTATATTTCTTTAACTTCTTACATGGTTCGAGGTTTGAACGGCAGTTAAGTCTTATGCTGGAGAAATTATTCAGGGTTTTGGCCAGAATCAGAAAAATAAAATACTCCAAAATTGTTGGGTAATTATTTTATTACTGCTGATGTTTTGACTTTACTTGTAAGTTATCATCAGGGCTGAAATACAATACACACAGTAAACCTTTAGAATTATTGATTGGAATGAACAGATAGAGATGAGGTATGTTATATGACAGAAACAGATTTACAGACTAAACTAAACAAAACAAATATGAAACAATATAAGTTATATATTGTTAAATGTTAATGCTACTTATAAAAACTTTATATGTACCAATAGCGATGTCTGGAGAGATCTCTGAGGGAGGTTTATTTTCACATCTCAGAGTCAAGAGCTAAAGTGAGAGACAACCAGTGAAAAGGGGGGTAGGAGGGGGTTTTGTCGGCACATTTCAAAGGTTTTGTGTATGTTGTATTCCAGTCCTAGTGATGATGGCTTACAAGTTAAGTCGAAACATCGGCAATAATAAAATAATTACCTAACAATTTTGGAGTATTTTATTTTTCTGATCCTGGCCAAAACCCCGACTAATTTCTCCAGCATTTAACTTCTTACATCTTAAAATAATAGAGACATGGATGGAAGGCAATAAAACAAAAATTTTCTTTTACTTGAAACTATTGAAAAATACTCAAAATATTGCTTAAAGTTTTTGACAAAGAAAAGAGAAGTATGGGACAATTTAGGTGAGTAAATTCAGGATCAGAGGTAAAAAATGATAATAGGTCATCCATGTGTAAAAAATCTGATTTATAATAGGAGTGCTTGGACCATTTAAAATACTAAAGAGATCAAGTCCCCAGGGAGAAATATGAAATTCCTGAATTAAATATAGAGCAAACCAATTTTAAAGGATGGCACAGACTTCTTATCTAAGAAAATAGTTTATCATTCCTGAATGTGGAAGAAAAGAGTAGAAAATTTTGAACAATCAAAAACTGTATCTCTGATTAAAAGAACTGAGCTGAAAACCTTAATCAAACTGAAATGAATGACAAACTGTGATTAGGCATTTAGACTAAATGTAAGTAAGCATTAATAAGATTTTCACTCTGAGACACATTCAGAACAATATGTTTCTCAATTGAGTGAGACTATAAGTCGTTTACTGTTATAAAAAGTCAAGTTCTCGCAACAACTTATATTGGTTTTAACATAAAAAAATCATGATAAAAAGTCATTGAATCCTGGATTGTTTACATATGTGAGAGAGAAATATTAAATGCTGTAGCATATAGGGTTAGAGAATTAGACCAACTTCAGCCAAGACAATCTAATATAACCATAGGCTTATCTCCTTCAAGGACCAATATAATTTTCAAAATTAGTTCTCACTGCCCCTTTCTCAGTGGAACATCACGGTTTTATAGTGAAAAATAAGTTATCTTCTAGCCTTTTTGCAAGCAAAATCTTTCTTCAGCCATGGATATGTATCACAGCAAATAGAACCTCTTTTCTTTTCTTCAAGAAGAAGGACCTCTATTCTTAATTTTCCACAAAAGTAATAGTAATTTCACCCAAATTCATTATTTACTATTAGCAGATATATCAGAGGAAAACAAAAATTTGTAAAATGTAATTTTAGAACATTTGTATTCTATAATATTTTTTTAAAAATGCATATTAAGAAAAATATTTAAGAATATGTTATCGAGTATATGTGGGGTCTCTTATTTTAAAATATAAAAATAAAATTATGTCTAGGCTTTTTATAGCAAAATGTTGAATGAATAAGTTTTTGATTGAAATAAATCATATGAGGTTAAGAGTGGTTTAGAGAAAGATAAAAATTTATAATATTGATATATCTTCATTTTAATTTGAGTTATGAAATTTTAAGACTTTTATATTGGTACAAATATAATTTTATAAACTTGTGTCCTATAACATTTTTGTGATAAACACGACAAAGATGTTATAGTTCACAGTTAGCTGCCTGAGGCACAAAAACCACTATAACAACACCTTTCTTATTTAATCTCCTGGCATCTTAACATACCTTACATAATGAGAGCTAGTTTAAGTTAATAATATTCTGAACTGTAATAGTAAGCTAGTTTTCTGAAAAATGTTCTTATATACTCACTGCTGAACATGTCTCCTTAAGCTTTCTCTTAATTGTGTTTTATTTAAGTCAGGTTGCCACTTTTGGGTTGCAAGAAAAGAAGCCACAGTAACATTCACTCGCTGATGCAAATTCTGATATGCTGGCTACAGGGAAAAAAAAAGTTCTAGATCAAATAATAAAAAAACAAAGAAGACCTAATGGTGTAATCACCACACACCAAATATATTTAATTAGTACTAAAGCTAAGCTGTTTTATTTCTCATTTAAATGTTTGATAAGGGTAAACAAAATTTTCCTACTAAGTCTCCTTTACCATAAATCTTCAGCAATACATATGAAATCCATGCACCGAGAATTCAGTTCCTGAGCCTCTTCTGACAAAGACAAGGCCAAAATGTTTGCTCAGCACTTGAAGCAAACATTTACTGCACATTAAGATCCCTTAAACCCGTCCCACGCAATGGTTACTCAGAAGTTCCTAGACATGCCATTGCCATTACCCTTGCTACTCAAGGCAGTAACACTTTCCAAAGTCAAGTATATATTCTTGTCTGCCTAAGCCCAAATCATCTGGATATGACTTAATCACCAGCCAAATTCTCTGTAATCTTCTCAGGAAGGCAACCATATTCCTGACCTAAATCTATAATTGCGAATTCTGAATATCCTACTTCTCACTCCTCTGGTAATATTTTGAAATAATACTACTTCCTAAACCTGAGAAACCACTACACAACCCTTCAATCTAATGTTTTATCAGTCTTTTCTCACACTTCCTAAGGTTTTGAAAAAAAAAGTTGTTAAAACAAATGATGCTTTCCATTGAACCCTTCAATATCCTTCCAAATCATCAGTTCGGCTTCCCATAAAAGCATTTTACTGTCAAGTAAGTATTATGTGTCGTAGACTTCTTTTCCTTTTCCATTGAGCGCAAAGAGAACCCACGCTGGTGCTTTTTTGGATGTTTCTTAAACACTGGTTAGTCTGAGGCAGTTGACTTTTGTTTAAGCTGTAATCTGTAATTTCTAGTAACACTTACTTAATCCTTAAGTCTTGCTTATCAAACTGTTTCTTTAAGGTTTGGTAAGGAATAGATTACACGGATCACTACCAAGTAGAAGCAGGAATTCCTCAAGGTAATGTGCTAGGGTCCAACATCCTATACACTGTTGACATACCTACCCATTCAAGTACCCTCTTATTTGCACATGACAAGGCCATTCTATCTTCCTACCCAATCCTAAAACTACTTCTAAAACCTAAAAGATCATATTGAAAATATCAATCAATGGTGTGATGATCACAAATATTCCCTATTATAGACCCCTATTATAATTCCCTTCACCACAATTTTAATATCCCTTTCATTCAAGACCTCATTTCCTCCTGCTTCACTCATTTCCAAAGTCAACTACTATACCATCCTAATCCATTAGCACAGACCTTGTCAACACCAACCTCTACAACCCTCACGGTCGACTCAAACAAAGATGACCTTGTAACCAACCTTCTGGAAACAGTAATTATTTTCACCTTCTTTCCTCATACCCTTGTCGTTTAATATTATTTTGTTAAACTTGATTTATTCTTCATTTTAATCAAATTATAAAATGTTTTATACTAACATAATTTAGTTACACTATTCATCAAATTGAAAAATTAAGATCAGCTCAAAAGAATTATAATTTCAATGAAAAACAGGAGTTAAAGGAAAACCACAGAGTGTCATAATAAACATTTAACATTTTGGAGATCCAGATCTCTTTACCTAAATTAGCCTATCCTCAGTCAGTCATAGCTACTTGAGTGCCACTCACTCAGGGAAAATGGTTTTGTACATTAAGTTTCAAAGTGTTTAGAAAATCCCTCAGTAGTTTCAATTATAATACAGGAAAATAAGTCAAAAATCTTTAAAATACAGCAAATATGCAGTATTATGCTAAGAAAATTTTATGGCCAATGGTTAAAAATATATCAAACTTCAGTATAATGATATGACTTTTCACATCCATATGCTGTTAAGACCCTATTTAAAGATCCTGAGGGTGGATCAACAAAAATAATTCCCTTCAGAAGAGAAAACTGAAAATGGCGAGAATTCCTTGCCAGCCCATATACTTTTTAAATTATTATAAGAAGCTTTATTGGATCTTGATGAGCTTTCAAACTTAACACCAATAACTGAGAATCCAACCTCAACAGCAATGACTAAGCCTTTAATCTCAGTGGCAACTTTGGAAATAATCAAAGAACTATTAGTCAAGGGCAAATGCTAGTTAATGGGGCTAGAAGTGTATTTTGAATAAGAAAGAAAATATTTGAATCTTACACCAAAAAGTTTACAGATGTATAAACTACTATACTATTAACTGAAGATATTATAGTGCTTTGTACAAAATAAATATAATAACCAAACAATAGGAGATATATAACTATTTATTGAACTTTGAAGTTGCATGCAAGTTATATTTTGTAAAATTATAAAATTTAGAACCTATTGCTCATTTAGAATACTTTGCTAAATCTGAACCATAAAATAAAAATTGACCATAAAAATCAATAAAAAATTGACCTTTTTACTGTTGTGTATGGTCCAGAGTATGCCACCAGATTCTTTACCATGAAGCCTTGCAGTAGTCTTTCCACACATGAATTGGATTGAGCACAATTATTAGGATTTTCAGACTCAATTAAAATTAAAATTAAATTAATTGTGTGCATTCAGCCCATCAGCAAACTATGCAGTGATTAACCCATCTATAGAGGGTCTGCTAACAGAAGTGTGTGTGTGTTTATATATGGACACACACAGACATAATATATACATATATATATATATATATATATATATATATATATATATANTTATAAATCATGTATGTCTAATAACATGCAACATGTAATGTGTCTCATTTATTTTGGATAAAATATTAAAAGAGGGTAACATTAATCTCTGAATCATTGATAACAGTGAAAATAAAATTCATTCAATAATTTAACATGGGTATTTAAATGGTTTAAATATATTAATAGAAATTATTCAAAGACTAGTAACTTGATTTATTTATTTTATTAAAACTTTACTTCAAATTCATGAATAATTTTCTGGGTAGATAATGAAATTTGGGTCTTCCATTATCAAAAACCGGTTTAAATAACTTTTTTACTGACCATGTCTACTTAGGAAAGCATCAGAGCAAAATCTATTTAGCAGGTTTTATTGTATCAAATATAGATCACACAGAAGGGGAGTGCATCCTTGTTTTTGAAACTTTGGATGAATTCAGTCAACTTTTTTTTCCTTTGCAACTCTCCCATTTAAATTATGGTTAAGTTGAAACTACTTAGAAGCTACAGAATAGATAATAAGAGATAAGGATATTCGTCTTTCTGTTTTGCAAGTATGTTAGCTTTATTACCATAGGTGGCAGTTACTATACTTCTCTTACTCTCCCGTACACTCTATCAAACAAGATGGCCCAGCACAAATTAGGCATGTCTGATTTCCAGTGCACTTATCTGTAGGTCAGATAAATGAATATATATATATATTTATATTTATATACATGAACAGAAGTTTCAGGTCTAATTACAGATTCTCCTATCTCTAACATTTAAGGCTCCTATCCCTATCAATTAAGACTTATTTACTAATCATTCTATCAAGACAACATTTACTTTTTAAAGTAGGCCTTACCTTTATTACAAAGTATTTTCTTTAAGAAACATATTTATTATTACATAATGTTTGATAACAATATATCTTTAATTAATATTTAAACCTGCATTCCGTTAACATATTATCCGAAGAATATTATATTATCTCCTATAATCTCTGTTGGAAATTTACTAATAATGAAACTGAGCCACAATGTCTAGCCCCTCTTCATGTTAAGTTAATTATTGTCAATTTTTTTCTATATAGTATTATTTGTCCAAATAACTATAACCTTAACTCAACTAATATTTTAACTTTTTAGAGCTATTTGTTTAAGGACTTAGGAGGGAAGGAGGGCCTGCTCAATTTGTATTATCTATATTGTATATTGTATTGTCGTTACAATTAATATCATAAATTGGTCAAATTTAGCAGTCATATCTTATACCAAATTGCACACAGAATGTTACAAGTGAGCATACAATCTAAACAAAATCCTACACTTTTAGTGATTTAAAAAAAATCAGAATACTGAAAAATAGACATTTTATACCAGGTTCTAATGAATGGATTTAGCTTTAGGTGTTTTATTTAATTTAATCAAAGAAAAATGAATGCAAAGCTATACGTAAAAGATTTTAGTGAAATTTCATGCAATTGTATGCCATACTTCTATGACGTATTTTTGACTAATTAATTATATCTACCAACATTCTTGATTGAGGTAAAATGTATTATATACGCTACAATAATTGAAAATTATTTACCTTTGTGTCAACATCAGCAAGACAATCCTTACGAAACTGGTCGAATATTCCTTGTGACTTTAACTTAGAAACTATTCTGTCCACTAGTTCAACATCAACGGGAGGATGTGTACTAGTAAAACTATCGAAAGGCATATTTGTTTTATCTTAACGACTTAAACTAGAAGTTAACTTTAAACACTGACAATGACTAACATTTCAGACTAAAGCGAGACTGCAGAGAAAAACTCTCGTTAGACACAACCAAATACAACCACAGACTTGGGACTTCTGATTGTTATTGTCAAAGGCAAATCTTGAAGCCGATTATTACCGAACACACCCGAACTTCAACCATAGAGGTGCAGCATTCACAAGTTATCTACAGAAGAAGTAAATACTTTTCTAAGAGAGAAGACGGTCAATAAACGACGCATTCCTGATGGTTCAAGAACGATTTCGTTTAGACAGTCAGCGATCGCTTTCAATTTTTGATAAAAATAAACTTTCTTCTGTACGTAAAAGTTGCCAAAGAAATTAAAACTATTAAGAATTTTTTTTCCATTAATTTATAAAGAAATAAATATGTTAATTAGCAGACTGGAATTTATTACTTTTAAAAAATTTTCCGTTAGCTACTATATAAGTATTCGTAAGACAATTCAAGGAAAGGACGTTTTGGCCTTGAATTTCATGCCTCAATCATATATATAAATGATCTGTAATAACATATAGTTTACTTGTGTTTTCATTATAATCCTTGCTTATTAATAATCCTCTTATTTAGGTTACGTTAAAAGACACTGGGGTGCACCGTGTCCACCCTTAACATATATGTGCGTGTGTGTGTTTAAACTTCAAATTAAATAAAAATAAGCCTATTTTATGAAAAAAAAAATCATTTTAAGATTTATTAAATAATGGTATATTATGAATTTATTCTCCCCCTAATCATAAACAAATAAATGCAGGAACAGTTATCTGAGAATGAGATATATTTAACAACTAATATAAATGTATTATGTACTATATCGAGTCTTAAATAATAATATACGATATAGTCCTTCTGCAATTTTTAAGCCCCACTCCCATTTGCCCAATATTGCTTATTTATCAGGCTTATTTTGAATTTTACGTTTTAATAGTAAATGTAATTTTAGTTTTTTTAAAAAATTATGTGGCTCCAAAGCAGTGAAACTAAAATTTAGTGATCCACTCTTAATTGTTCAAATTTTCTATTTAACTTCTGACCTTTCCTTTACCAGTAAACCATTCTGCAATGAGTTTCATTAAACTAAACCGATGCTGACATCACAACTGGTACCTTTAATAACAATTGAAAATATTTTTAATGCCTGAAAATAGTGTCTAGAGAAATTGTGACAAATTTATATGGAGTTAATAAAAAGATGTATGTTTCTATAATTCTTCCCAAATTATTTGATGCCCGAGAACGTTACTCAATCGTTGAATTTCAGGAACACACACAGATATTTATGTTCACTGAATTATACTCGCACCTTAAGCCAGAAAAAAAATAAAATGTATGGACTAATCTACTATGTGGACACGATATAACTTTGAGCTTTATTTAAAATATAAATTTCAAAATTTCTACCAATAAATCTTAAGAAACAGTCGTCATAGTTTTCAGATCATATTTTAGTTTATTATTTATTGCTTGACTAAATTTTTCTTTTAGCACATGCGAGATAAAGTAGATGTAGGTTCTAAAAAGTCCAAATACTTAAGTATAGAAAACAATAATAGGGAATGAGTCGAACAATACATCATATATTTGTATGCATTCAATACGTACGTATCATCACAACCAATTTTTATATCTCTATGTTTTTCGCGGATGGCTATTTCACAAATTAATTTTAAAGAATGCACTTTGTATGTAGCTAGGGAAACATAGAAAATAATTTGAAAAAAAGCATTTCTTAAACAAAATTGAGTTAATTTTAAAGAATGCCTCAAACATAGCCTACACTACATTTGAACACATAGCTTACATATGATTTACTTTATTTAAGTGGGTTCCAAATTACTCTTATGTCATCTTATTTTCAACTACTGAGTTCGAATGTGGAGAGACTAATTTTAAAAAAATTGTAGGGTTTTCAGGGTCACATGATCGATTTTTTAGTCGATAGGCCTGCAACTGCATCTGCCCTCTTTCGGCCCTAATCCGGGTCCCAAAATGTTTAGGCAAAGTTTAAATTTACCTATCAGTGTTATCAGGAAGGTAATTATATTTGTTTGACACCTTATTGTTATAAAAAAGTATAGTTTTTAGCTATATGTTCTGTAATTTTATTTATTGTGGAACACCTTAATTTACTTCTATTTATTGCCGTAACTATTTATTATTTGAATATTATATATTTAGATTTTAAGGAGATGTCTTTCCATAAAATTAATCATAAATTTTAATGATTTATTTATTTTACAGTCTCCTGTTATCTTAACCTTAAGAGAGAGACAATTGATTAGACTTTACCAAACTTCATCAGTTAAGTGGAAGAAGGTAGAAGGGGAGAAACAAGAATGCCCAAATGAGTATGATGCTTCATTATAGAATAGTACATTTTTAAAGCTATTTTAGAGTTAGTATTTATTAGTGTTTTACTTATTTGCAGGCGATCTGGAAGAGGATTTTATTACTCTTTGGGTGCTGTGCTGATTGGGACAGGTGCAGTTGTGGCTTATGCTAAGCATGATGAAGATTTCAGGGCCATGCTGCGAGATAACGTCCCAGGATCAGATGCTTTTATATCTTTCATAACTTTTGAGGAAACCACACCAGTTGATTTCTTTCTTCGTTGGGTGGCTGATACAGCTGCCTTGTAAGTAGTTGTTTATTTTCTTGACTATTAATATTACTCAAGGTTACTATGATCATTTTTTCCTATTATCTTATGCAGTGATTTGTTTACTCCAGCTTGATAATAGCGTTAAAAAACAGAAAAAGGAATTATTGTGGGGCAACTATCCTTTTCATTTTAGTATTGAATATGCCTTAGTATGTTAGAGAAGATATCTGTAAAAAAAANATAAAACCTGTTGCAATTTCATAGCAACTATCAATTAAATATTTGGTTTATTTTAATTTATTATATTTAATATTAGATATATAGGGTCATACTCACCACTTTAGTAAAATAAATATAAAGAAATCATCTTGATTGTCTATACTGTCCAAATTAACATTTTACTTCTATGGATTATCAAACTACCAAAAATCAATACCTAGTCACCAAATACAGGAATATGTTAAATAGATTACAGAAAAAGTTAGAAGTTTGAAAGAAGAAAAAAAAATCCATTACTCCCCTTCAATAGATTTTCTAAAAAAAAATGCTGATAATACCAGAATTCGAATAGTTGACCAAAACTGCATCCTACAAGCTTCTGTCAGTGTGGTTTAGTCTTTAATTGACAAGCTAACAGCAATCCTTCTATTGTAGATATTTTATGTTTAGCACTACATCAAATTGACCATTTACTATAACTGATTCACTGTCGGCTTCTGAAGAAATAGAATACCTCTACTCAGATAATCCAATAATCAGAAAAACATAGAAGTACATGTATAAATTAAACAAAATACATAAAAGTTTAATTAGGTACCTTCAGATTGGCATTACATTTCCAATTAGATTTGTTTCATCCACTGAGTCTGGCTTCAAGTCTTCTGCTTGGTCATATTCTCATCTTTACTCATGTTTCCCTGGTTCAGCAGGTTGTTCAAATGGTCATTCCAGATTCCTAATCCTTTAACTTTTACAACTTTTCATCTTTCTTTTAATCTGGGATCTTCTAGTTTCAAAGGTAGCACTGTCCTTTCTAATGTTGTAGAATTCCAAAATTTGGTTAACCTACCTCTTACTTTCTATTTCTTCTAATCTTTTGCCTAGAAATAGGCAAGCCATAAACCTAGAAAATCTAAATCTAGGTTTATGGCTTGCCTCTTTCTTGCCTTTTATTTTTTTAGGTACTCCTGGTTTTGATTTCCAAGTGAAGGTATTTTTGGTTTTTTCTGTCCTTGGCTTTCAACGAGCCATTTAAAATATTATATCCCTATGAAATTTCTTTTATACCAGTGCATGGCCTGATCCAGAATCTGCTCCATGCTAGCTTTTGACAGCTTGGATAGAGCTTCTATGCCTTTTTTTTATATTAAGACATGATATTGGTTTTTGAACTTACATTTCAGTTTTGAAGGTTTGTAAAGATAGTATAGATGGCCATCATATTTCATACTTCCAAAATTTTAGTCAAAGGCATAGCTTACATATCTTACACTGCTTATTGTGCAGACTGTAAGCCCCTATGGTAGGGTGGAAATTTGGTTTCTGTCCAATCTTTGTTTTGAAATCACTTAATATGATGTTTATATAATCTTTTTGGATTTGATCATAGGCTGTCCTAATTGCTAATCTATGTCATCCACCCTCTCTTTGTCCTTCTCTTCTGTGGATGCATCTGACACTTTACATTATAAAACATTGATGATCAAATTTGTCCCATGGTGGTCTAATCCTGTTAAAAGGCGTGAAGTTCATGACTGACTTTCAGATCCATAACTAACTATGAATCCTGTACCATATCAGTGATATTGCTGCTTAATTTTTAAAAAAATTATGTGGTCGGTTCCTGTTCTGTATAAGCTCCTAACATTCCATGAGCCTATAGCTTTTTATTCAAAACAAGAGTTGTCACTTTCTCAGACAATCAGATCAAAGGCTGCTTATAGGCTTCATAAAGAGGGTGTTTTCCAGGAGCTGAGTAATCAGTGAGTAAGCCCTACTCCCAAACTGGAGTACCCATGTTTGTCTGTAGTGGCTTACTCCCTTAGGTGAATTAGCTCTATTAGTCACTTACGTGTAGACTCCACAGTCATCACATTGCCAATAGACCTCAACAATCTAGGGACTAGGGATGGGGGTGGGGAGAATACTATCCTTTTACCACGTCCAGGGCAACTTAAGAGTTTTTATTATAAAACTGACTCTCTGTGTAAATATTTAACCCATCTCTAATCATTACTCTGTAGGTGTCAAAATAATTCTGCCTAGCTGTCCATTTAAGATGGATTCTTTAGTATTTATTTAATGATCTGGATTCTTTTAGTAGTCTATTTAGTATCAGATTCTTTAGAGGAATTGAAATGTGAAATGAAGATTGTTTTAATAATTACTCATTACTTTTCTAACTTGCTTTAATTGTAGTTGCCTTATTACTAATTATCTTGTTCTTGTGCCCAGAAGTAATTTAAATGTCAAGGTTAACTGTATCTGAATTTTACCAGGTATGCAAGTTTAAAATGTCATTTATTTCTTAAAATATATACACAGTAATTTAAAAAAAAGTATAATATATTTTATTCAAAGTACTGGCCCTCGTTTTCTACACATTTTGTCCATCTCTCGGGCAATATATGGATACCATTCCAAAAGAATGGTTCATCTTTATTTGAAATCCATTCATCGAGCCATTTTCGTACGTTTTCGAAATTGTTGAAGTGTTGCTCCGCCAATGAGTGTCCCATCGATGAGAAGAGGTGATAATCAGAAGGCGCCAGGTCAGGTGAATACGGCGGGTGGGGTAGAGTCCCAACCAAGCGAAGAAATCGTTTCCTTAGTCAATCTGGCTGAATGTGCAGGAGCGTTATCATGCTGAAGAATGACTTTGGCGTGCCTGTGAGCCCATTCTGGGCGTTTTTCGATCAATGCGTGACTCAAATTGATCATTTGTTGTCGGTAGCGCTCGGTATTGACTGTTTCGCCGGGCTTGAGAAGCTCGTAGTCGATTTGGTCGATTTTCTCGTTTTTGATCAGTAACATCAAAATCACCACGTTTGAAACCAACGTTCACATGTCTTGATGGTTGGAGCAAGATCGCCATAAGTCTCAACAAAAATTCGATGACATTCAGATGCCTTTTTCTTTTGATTAAATAAGAAAATCATGACATGCCGCAAATGCTCTTTATTTGGCTTAAAATTAGACATTTTTAACACCAAAGAAAGGTATGATACGTCCACGTAAACGACTTAAAAATAACTGACTTTTGTAAACAAATGACTAACAAACAAAATAGCGTTTAGAGATAAGCAAATCCTTCAATAGGCTAAGAGCGCATTCTATTGGAATTAAAACGACATTTTAAACTTGCATACCTGGTAAATAGCAGGGGAATTCCTTTACTATAAAAACTGGTCAGGGTTAAGGGTATACAGTAAATATGAAAGAAGTTTTAATGGGGCATTATTTTATCCAATGATACCAATTTTTAGGTTTACTGTGTAAACCATCTTTAAGGATGAAATCAAACAAGTGAAAAACATAACTAAATCTTAGTTATTAAGTATTGAGAGTGTTAATTATATTAAGATTGAAGTTAGAACACTTAAAGTTGAATTCTATTATATATAAGGTATAAGAAAAGAAAAATGAACATTAAAATACACTGTAAGATGTGTGTGTGTGTGTATAAGGTAACTATAATTAGATACAAGTACCTATAGTGATGTACAGAGAAATTATTGTGGCAGGTGAGTCTTGTAGGATTGAAGATGTCATAAACTATCGGGATTAAAAGAGGACTTATGCAAAGGAAACTGTTAAGAGCTGATCGTGGAATTTCCCATTGAATTATTTGGAAAATATTGGAATAGTCTGTGGAAATGTTATTTTTATCCTTATATTGATTAAAGCAGGATTTAGATTAATATGCCCACATTTTGAAATCAGCATTTTAAGCTAGAAAAGGAGATTTTGATTTAAAGTTGGTTATTTTTGCTAATAGCTTGGTGAAAGAATAGGTGAATTAATACCAAAATATTATGTTATAATGATTATTTTACTGAGATGATTCTTCATTTGGCCATTTAATGAAGCTGAAAAAATGGAATTTTATAAGCAGTTAGACTGTTGGGAAAAGGGTATAGAGTCTTTTAGGAATTAAGTAGATTATGTAGTTGGGATTCGTAGTTAAACTACTAAAGTTTTATTGAATTCCAAGGGAATTTAGCTAAGGAGGTTGAACTGATTTAAAAAAAAAAAAAATTCTTGATATTTTCTCTTATCTTATCCTAGGCACCAAAAATGTTAGTTTCTTAAATTTATTTTAAATAATTTAAATGTGTGTGTGTTTGTGTATGTGTTTGCATGTGTGCGCATGAGTATGTGAATACCAACCCTAACAATGGCTTACATTGTACACCGAAATGCATCAATAAATAAAATAACACCCAATTATTTTTTTGTGTGTCTGTATTTATTTTATACCTTAGCAGAAACCCAGATAATTTTTATGTTTGACTCTAACAGCCCACTTTATCAACCATTTAATTCTATATTTTTATTTATTAAATATATTTTATTTATTAAAATATATCTGTGTATGTATTTTTTTCAGCCTTAAGGATGAAATTTATAAAATGATCCTAGGAAAAGATGCAGGTTCAAAAGTTCTTCCTCCTTGTGATGAAAAGCAAGAACCATATGTTCGTAAGTATTATTCCTGTTATTTTATATGAACATAGTTAATATGCTTCTTGCTTCATTTTGCTTTTTGTTTTGTTAACAAAACTTAATGTGTCTATTTTCTTTCTAAACAATCCAATTGTGCAACTGAGTTCTAACATAGTAGCTATCCCGCTATGTCATATCTATGGACAGTTGTGATCTAATTACAGATTAGATTCCTTCATGTTGCAGTAAAATAAAATAAGTAAAATTTCATGAGGAAACCTTCCTGTTTCTTTCTAATGTTGGCTATCAAGTAGCCTTCAATTGGATTCAGGCTAACTTGAGGTTATTGATGTTATTTTAATATTAATTATAATCAAAATAAATACAAAGTTATTAATCAATGTTATTATAATTGAAATTTTTTGTTTTACTTTTATAATCATTTACAATATACTCAAGCTAAACAAAATATCTAAATAAGAATTATACCCTAACTTTTTTAATCATATTTAAAATAAACAAATATTTATTTAAAAAATGTGTTTTTACAACAATGTACAAGAAAAAAAAAGATAAAATTAATTNTTAAATAAATATTTTTAATAACTTTTATAATTATATTTACAATAAACTTATTGTATGCTAAACAAAATTCTTATAATTATTATTTACTCAGAAAATTGTCTAAGCTCATTTGTTTTTATGTACTTTTATTGCACAATATAATAACATGCATTTGTAAGTAAAAGAATCTTATTTCATCTAATAGTAGTATTGCTATTTTTTCTTTTGTATTCATTGCACAATCTTTTCCGGTGCTGCAGTAGTAGATGGTTGTGTGTCTTCTTGGAAAGGGAACTTGCGTTTCAAAAATTATTTTATATAAACTGGCAGATAGGGTCGAAATAATTAAAATCATTAAACTCTTTCATCAGAACATTCTACCTAGTTTCATTGATTTGTTTGGCTTCATCAATTTCAAAATTATTTGAGCATTTATCCCGTTAATATTCACTATAGCTCAAAACATGACCAATGGAAACAGTCTGCTTATTCGGGATAGAGACTGTAACAATTCCTCCTTTTGTAGAGTTATAATAGTTTATTATAGTAAGTTTCCCAGTTCTTTGGTCTACTTCAGCTTTAACATGCATGTTTGAAATCAATATGACATTTTTGTTCTTAGTAACCATACAAAGTAGGGCTTTGTCTTTTTGGAGCCCATTCATAACATTTCCAATTATTTGTTCTTTTCTTGCAAGGAGTGCAGAAGGATTTTCTCTTATTTTTTTAAAGATTTATGATAACTATTTCTTCTTCAGCAGTTCATCAACCAATAGTATTCTAGTATACCAGTCGTCGATAGTCAAATTTCTGCCAGAATTCTCTGTAGTCTTGGTTAGCCTCCTTACAATGTCAATTGAAGAATTGGAAATTTGAAAGGGTCTAGCAGGCTGCTTTATGACAAAATCCGCGAGATCTGATTTATAAAATGTTTTGGTATCCCATAGACCATACTTAGACAATTTGCTGGACATATATTGCATTCATGGATACCGGCCTCTAAATGGGTGTAACATCTCATCTAAGATTGCAAACTCACTCAATGTATAGATTGACCGCATTTTAGTAACAAAGCTCTCAAAAGTGACACATATTGCAACCATCTTGTCAGTGTCAGGAAATGTAATTTTATCGTCAAAGCGAAGGCTTTGATATAAAAATAAAAATTAGTTATGACTCATCACTGAGCATAGTATTTCAAGGCTGATACCATAAATTGCCCATAACTCTAAAAAAATTGTTTGGATTTCTTTGTATCGATAAAAAAAGAAGTTCCAAAAGTGCTTTGATTTATGCATGGGTATAGTTGCATTCCTCTCTCTAGATTACTTTTGTATATTTTCATGGATTTCGGCATTTATCTCTTTTACTGTGATAACAATAATTTCAGTTGATATAAAATGCTAAGAGATAAAATTTCAGAAAAAACTTCTTTGTCAATACCTGGAGTATTTTTATTATGTTTTACCTAATTTTGGATGACTTATTTTTTTTTTTTTTTTTTTTGGGTTAGCCTCCCTTGCAACCACTAAGGGTCATTGGAGGGAGGGGCTATCTACAGGTTGCCACCCTTTTGGATGACTTAGAAACACTCACTTTATCCATTTGGTAATTCAGTCCTTTACAGTATAAAACCTGTTGCAATTTCATAGCAACTATCACTATATACACTGCATTCTTGTTAAGATGTGCTATTATGATCACTGAACTGAACACTGTCTTTAATCAAATCACTATTTGATTCATCTAACTTCACAGCCTGCCCAGAAATTCTTTCTTTTTCATCCAATTCCAAAAGAATATCTGGAATGTTTTCATGTCGAATATGTTTGGCCTTATGGAAAAAAAAAAAATATAAATATATAATATCAAAATATAATCAAATAAAAATATATAAAAAAAACTAAATATAATAATAAAACAGCCTATAATAGTATATATGTGATTTCTCAATTGTAATATGTAATATTTGAATTATGAATAATTAATGCCTCAATTAAACTTAAAATTAAAAAAATGTTGTTATAAACATATAAAATTACATGTATTAACGTCAAAAACAAGATAAGTTACTTACTTGGAACATAGGTACTCATGCGTTGGATTTCGTCAAACATAGTGGTATTGGCTAGTTCAACAGCTTCTCGGTTGGGGTGTACAGGTAGGAACCCCTACAATTTCTATAAAGAGTGTCTAAAAATAGAATAGATAACACACAGTATAGCCTGAACTTACTGGTGTGTCGATTGTCTAACTTCATAGGTATTACAAAGATTCTGTTTCAGGATCTGTTACCAGTGTTGGAATTACTGAAGAGAAATGAAACAGAAATAATCTGTAGATTTTGCTTAATAGGTCATTAAAAATATTCTAAATATTTTCATTTCTTAAATTATGCTCAATGGGTAAAAATCTATCACTAAAATGTTACACAATAATGTTCTCTTCCTACAATCCTAAAATCCTGTAAAATTAAAATGCACATTATATTTGAAATCATGAAAAATTAAACTAGTTAAGCATTATACTCAAGACTTTATTCAATGTCACTATTTCTTATTTATAAGTAAGTAATAGTATTTATCATCTTTGAAACCTTCATTCTACTTAATAAGAGATTTTCCCAGAGGAGTGAATTTGTTTAATAGTATAAAAAATTGACATTTTTCGGGTCATTGCATGAATTAACAAAATTTTAATCAGTATATACTGCTCTTATTTGTATTAATTATAGTCCTATTAATTATTAATTAAAAAATTTTGCTTTTATAAAATCTTTCATTAAAAAGATTTTTCTTATTTATAAGTTTATGAAGAAGAATATAGATAGGCATGAACCTGTTAGCTTGGTTTCTACAAAAAGGTAACAAAATTAAAGTATTATATAAAATTTGAGCTTCTGTGTTCTTTATTTTATTGTTATTAAAACATCTTGTTGTATTATGAAAAGGAACTGTTCTTATAATTATAATAATAACGTAATGTCCAATGAAATTACATTGGCTAAAGCTCTAATTTTTGTTGACAATAATCTTTTATCCCTTTCACCATTGGCTTTCGTTGATATTAACATTTGGACTTTTTTAATATGTCTATTTGCACAAACTTATAGGAAGGAGTGAAAAAGTAATTATTGCCAATCATAGAATATCTTTTCTTAATATCATTGCATGATTAACTCAACTAAAACATTTATCTTCCTATATTCTACCGTAATAAACTAATTTAAAATCTAATATCAAAGACCCAACTATATCCTATCATTCCTTAGTTGCCTATTAAAATAATACAAGATAGCTATCACTAATATCTTACTATCCTATAGTAAACCAATTAAAAAAAAAAAAAAAAACAAAAAAAAAACTGAATAACTGAACCTCAAATATCATGTGAAAATTTCATGTTCATCTTATTACTTATAACTGATTAGTGAACCTAGGCTATCACTTCTTTATATCAAATTAAATACAATATATATATATATATAATATAAATCATATTTCATTGTACCAACATGAATTAGTTGATTTATTTATAGAAAATCATAATTTTGTCTCGAGTATCATTTACTTGTCTCTTTGCATGAATAACTAATTAAAATAATCCAGTGACTAAACAG
Source organism: Oncopeltus fasciatus (assembly GCA_000696205.2). Taxonomy (NCBI): domain Eukaryota; kingdom Metazoa; phylum Arthropoda; class Insecta; order Hemiptera; family Lygaeidae; genus Oncopeltus; species Oncopeltus fasciatus. Next base: position 184,334 of record KZ808344.1, read on the forward strand.
TGACCACCACTTCCCAAAATCATCATACGTAAGCTAAATACAGAATTCCAATGACTGAATCCCAACTACTAATCGTCTCAATGAACAATAAACGTATTTTAAAAATTGAACCCCAAATATATATTTTTAAAATCCTAGCTACTCTACTAATAAATAAAACACTTACATTTACATTTAATTTCGCTGTTTTATAAATGAAAAATTAAATTAAATATCTAATGATAGGTCTGACTTCACACCTTCTAAAGCCACTATACATTAACCAAAGAAAAAAAATGTAGACCTAATAACCCCCCTCTAGTCTATCTTTAATCATCTAATTAACATATTTTTTATTTATCATACCTTCTATTATCCATCTTCATTGGTTTCTGCAAACCATCTTCTGTTGGCGAGCGCTTTCGGACACTGCCCATCTTCTGGCCGAATGATTTGCCTGTTCTTCTTTTTGTCTGTTCGTGTTAGTTTTGTTGTTGTATTTTGTAAGTAGTTTGTCTATAGTGGTTTGTTTGAATCCGTTTAAGGACCACTGACAATAACATTATTAATGAACAACTTAACACACAATCTGACCCCAAATTTAGACCCCTACTGTTACTAAAACGAATACACAAACGTAAACGAACAGACGACATACAAACCGACGACATATCCAGAAGATGGACAGTGTCCGAAAGTGCTCGCCAACAGAAGATGGTTTGCAGAAACCAATGAAGACGGATAATAGAAGGTATGATTGTTCTATATTGTTGGTGGAAATAACCTTTTAAATTATTTTTTATTTATTAGCACCTAAACCAGCTTTAACACAAATAAAAGTTGAAGATACTTTGAAGCCACAGGAGCAGAGAACATATCAAATTCAAGATGAAGCTATTAAAATTGTTAAAAAAGGTAAGATAATTGTGATGTGATTTTTGTTATAATTATTGTTCTTTTTTTAATTAACATTTGTGAAGTGTAATTACCAGATGATGAATATGCAAATATAAGATAATGAAAAACAATGCACTGAGTATTGATCATTCAGTGCCTTTAATATATTGTGTGGTCTAATAGTTCATTTCCCCGAGAGAAAATTGCTATATGAAAAATTGTGGAAGATTATATTATCATTTATCATGGTTCATTTATTATCAAAATAACTACTATTAAAATGCCTTTAAAATAGTAAGAAATTAGGAAATTAAAAACTTAGAAAGTTTTGAATTGTTGTGAAGTTAGTATGAACACAATTTTAGCCTATTATTAAGTGTCTAATTGTTAATTTCTTATGAGAGGTGTCAGACAACGTCCCTTCAAGATAATTCCTAAGTATTTTGTTTTGTAATTCATTCAATTTCAAATACACACACACATCTTTTTCCCTCCTTTGATTTCAGCCAAATATGAATTCAACAATTTACAATAAAAAGACTAAATACTAAATTTAGTTTCTTTAAGTGTAATAGCTTTGTCTAAATTTAATGGAGTCCATGCTACTTGCAAAGTTACATTCTTAATATATATGTATCTGAATATCTGATACACCCTCAGGAGCTGTCATATATCTAAGCATTTATAATATTTAAGATTTAACTAACAAAAGAAATAATATTCATCTTATATATATA
>KZ808344.1:185964-203265 GCA_000696205.2 Oncopeltus fasciatus
TCACACCTTATTTGTACCCTTTCACAATAGAATACAGCATTTTAGTTGGTAATAGACTTTAATAAAATTTAATTTTAATTTATTAAATAACAAAGTGAGAAAACATAATGAGTTAATTTTAATTAAATTTTATAGCTGGAGTAATGTTCATCATTTGGCAAAATATTGGGGCTTATACACAATGTACACCAAGCCCAGGTCAGTCAGATATCTCAAATCTGGTATTTCACGCCGACTGCCATTCATCAAACAAAGGGTTGTTTGCAGGATTGATTGTTCTTGTAGGATCATTCCTCAGCATTATTCTTTTCTTCGTGGCTATGAATGACAAGTAAGTAAAACTGTTTACAGAAAGATTTAAAAAAAAAAAATTTCTTAATTCTTCTAAACTGGGCATATTTGCCCAGTTGAGAAAAATTAAGAAACATTAAGATATTGCCATGAATATCTGTTTGAACCTATCTAATTGATAATAATTTGGCCTGATGAACTATTTGTCTACTTTTCTAATAAATATAATTATTTATTATTGGGATAAAGGACTAGCTTGATAGGTATTAATAACTATAATTTTATAGTTATTAAAACATTAATAATAACAAATATTGAAGAAAACAATTTTTTTTTTTTTTTAGAAACTGAAGAAATTAAAAAAAAGGTGGAAAGTAAGTTGGAGTTATTACCAACCAATTTGAAGCAGCTAGAAGAATCAATAAACCTTGCAGCATCAGTGGCAATTAATCACTACACGGATGCTGTATGTGTTCTTAGAGGTATTTTATAATTTAATTAACAAATAGTAGTAATAGTGTTCTTGTGATTTTATGGTTAATTTTTTTTTTGTCATTTATTTATGAATTATTTAATGATATTTAAAGCTTTTAAATTTGATTATCATTAGTTATTAGTATGTTATTAGTTTACTAAGAATCATGAACTGGAAAAAAAAAGTAGGATAACTAATATTATTGGTTTTGAAAATGATGTTATTAAATATTTCTTTGGTAATCTATTTTTGAGGCACATTCCATAATAAAGTTCAGATCAGCACATCACTTTTACAACTCATAAAAAAATATTTTTATTAGTTATATTTTTATGTATATAATTGGATCATTCATTATTGAATAATAAAAAAAAAATTAATAATACAAATATAATGCATAGGGAGGAGTTATGTTCATACATAATAATAATTGGATACATTTAACTGGCTATATAGTTTTGAAATATTTATCTCTTTACCTTGTGCATGTTTTGTTCAGAAAAAGTACAAAATCTTCAAAAAATTGTTTTATACATTTATTTCTTCTGTGTTATATTGAAATAAAAATAAAAACAAAGTCTTATACAGTTAAGCTATTTTAAGATTGCATATGATTTTATTCTCTATTTCCAGTTTATTTTTCTCCTCTGATTTTAGTGAAAAATGAATTAATTTAATAGTTAAATCCATCATCCACTAATGGAAGATGGGGCACGAGACACTACAACTGAAAAAAAAAATCTTTCGTTTGAGACCAGTATAAATAAAGCATATATCCCAAAATATAATCGGATAATTATATTGTATTATGAGCAAAAAAAATTGTGTTTGAATTGTAATTTTGACAGTAGCGACATTGAAAACATGAACCACGAATTTTATTTACAGATGGGTGGCAGTGTTAAGAATGAAATTAATATCCAAAAAAGTTAATGCCTCCTTTCTCATAGATAGTATAAATATGCACAAATAAAGAATTGATACAAATTTTTAAAAAATACAATTTTTTTTAGTTAAATATTTTGATTTTATGAACAGTAGAATGAATAAATGCCCCTTTTATCATATTTATCAAGATATTATCCCAGAAAACTCATATAATGAAGAAGAAATTAATAAAAAATTAAAACTAAAAATATATTCAAATGGAGAGTTTTTGACCATGGAGATTATTAGTAGAGAATTTGTTGGGGTTTAGTCAAAGTTGATAAAAAAAACCTTACCTTGCCTTCACGTAACACAAATAATAAAACATTCATTTCTTTAAATTGTATTTTTTTTTTATCAATCTTGACCAAACCTCAAGAAATTCTCCACTAAAAATATATATGTATTCCAAAGTGAGATAAGGTAAGGTTGCCAAGGATTGTTAACTCGAAATCATTTAAATTCCTTTCCAATCAAATATAATTTTAGTCTCCCTGTTATCCCTTTCTTCCCCTCCTTTGGTTTCAGCCAAAAATGAATTCAGCAATTTATAATAAAAAGCCTAAATACTAAATTTAGTTTCTTTAAATGTAATAGCTTTGTCTAAATTGAATGGAGTTCATGCTACTTGCAAAGTTACATTCTTAATATATCACTTGATGTATAGGCGTAATAACCATGCAGTTGTTGCCCAAACAAATCCTCATCAATCCCTCGTATATTTTTTGTAAAATTTTTATGGAATATGAATTTTAGGAAAATAACAGTTCACAAATACGTTTTCAATATTTTTTTCATGAGTAACTATAATGAAGATATTGATGATTTTTCACTTTGCTCTCCCTCTATACCTCCATTTCTTTTGACCAATTTTAGTGCTCACCCAACAACATGCTAAATTGAAGCTTTAATTCTGAATATGACTCCTTTATTTTGAAAGTAATGGATTCAGAGTGCTTACAGGAAATATATATATATATATATATATATATATATATATATATACATGAATTTATTATTATATATTTGTCGAGAATGAAAAGAAAAAAAAATGCTGAAATTACATTATACATATGGGTAGGCGGAAGTTGTTGTGGAATGGCTAAAGAGTTGATGCATGGCTTCGATCAACTTGCGACCGGGATCGGTGAGAGAGAGCAAACATTCGTACAAAGAGTGAGGTTGAAGTTTTGAAACACCGCCAGTGATTTGTATTGCTGATTTGGAGGGGCCAGCGTGGGCCATCCATTTCCTGTTTAACGGGGGCTCTCGTCTCAGTGCCAATGTGCATAACTTTATTTCTTTAAAATAAAATCTGCTGAAAATACACCGCATTTACCACATTGAATATTTAAATTGCAGTACTTTACAAAATTTAAGTTTGATTTTTTGATGATAAAAAGCTTTTATAATGTGTCAAAATTAATTATGATTCATATGCATTTAAATTTTTATTTTTGCTTGCATGCAATCATTATACATGAATAAAAGTAAAGTGATTTTGTCAAGAGGTATCTAAGAAAGATATGATGGATATTGTTCAGAAAGAGTTTGGTTGGGCAATTTTTAGTTTAATTTTTCTTTGGAGGATCTATACTTCTTGAAACTGTACTTCCCTAATAAAATTTATTTCTGCGCTATCTGAGATTTACAAAAATCTTCAATTAGGTTTACGTTTAAATTTTGCAATTTTATTGCAAAAATAAACAAAGAACAAATTAAAATAATGTTAAAATTCTTTATACATGAGTTACATTTTAAAATAACCCAGTAGAACTTATGAATGAGATGAAGAAAATATATTTTTAGCCAACTGAACAAAAAAACATCTTTTTCTTCTTATTTAAACATTACAAAAAAAAAATGACTGTGATTATTATTGTGATTAGAAAAATTACTGCTATCTAAGACTTTTTGTAAGTTTTGGAAATTAAAAAAGTATCACTCATTCCTCTTAGTTACTTTCTTAAATACCTTACTTGATTTATGTGTTTTCTGGTTGTTAAAGTTCAAAACTTTATTTTTTCTCTCAAAATGCTAATAATAATGAAATTAACAATATTCACTTTTGTTTTAATCCTTCCTTCTCAATTTAGGTAATTATTGATTTAATAAAACCGAAAGAAGCATCTCAACCTTTCTTGTTAAAATCTTATGTATTTTTGTAATTTTTCATGATATCATAGAACATAAATAGTGGGAAAATATATTTTATAACTATTATATTGATAATATTGATACCATACTGCTTATAATTTGCCCCTCTTCCTCCTTCATATTTTGGATGGGACATAAACATACCTGTAAAAAATATTAAAAGACCCATTATGATTTATATGCACTACACTACTCAGAGTACTCAGTTTTTTAGGAGGAGGTAAAAAGGAAAATGGTTCTGCAAATTTAAGATAATTGAAACAATAAGATTTGTATAGACATTTTATTGTGATCACAATTATAATATAGTCATATAATATAAAAACATTTTTTCCCCTTCTTTCTCTAAAACATTTTAATATGTTTTTTTTGTTGTTTTTTTTTTAATACTGCTTTGATATATGTAAAGAAAATGTCTTAATAGTTTATTTATTTTATTGCTGTATTTTACTTGTCCATATATATATATCTAAAAGTGGCTATTAGGATAGTAAATAATGCAATTTATTTTTATTTAATTATAGATCTTGCCGAAGAAATATCTCAGTTAGTTGAAAGTTCTATAGAAAATGTTGACCACAGAGTTTTTTCCAAAATAAAACAGAAGACTGAAGAAAGGGACAAACATGTTACAACTGCTGATAATGCAGCAAAGAAAGCAATGTGAGTCTAGTCAGTTGTTTTATGTGATGTGACCCTCCTAGGTTTTGTGATTTTCTATTTTAGTTTTTAGTCCACTTCCATGATATATATGGTAGTAGTCATAGCGAGATTTATTTTAATTATCTTTTATTAATTTGTTTACTTCTGATCTTCATGATATTATTATCATATAATCCTAAATTTAAATTAAAGATGGTTTTTATATATTTGAATACAATTTTGGATTTTTTGCTTTTCTAAGAGTATATCTCTAAAATATTTATGTTAAAGCAGCAGGATTTTTAATATAAAGTTCAATTTTTTTATTTTGGTGGCATTACTTAATATATGTACACCATTTCATAGGATATTATGAAGCTACATTTTTTTTTTTTTATTGTGAAAGATAAGCATTTTAGAAAGTTTCATTTGCTATACGAGGTGTCGCTATTAAAGAACGAGACTATTGTTGTAAAATATTTTATTTCAAATCTATACATATTTAGTTTTTATCACCTTCAGTATACACCCCTCCTCTCTCCTTTCAGCGCTCCATACAAATTTTCCATTGTTCGAAACAATGCTTGAAGTCTTGTCTGTGAGATCCTGCATGACACGCTTTTTCTTTCACAGCTTCAACTGATTATCTTGTTCCTTTTAATACAGATTTGACCTTAGGGAACAGATGAAAGTTACACGGTGCCAGGTCAAACGAATGAAACAGATAGTCTAAAATTAGCATGTTACTTGGCTAGAAACATCATGATAGTCATTGAAATGTGAGCCGGCGTGTTGTCTTGATGGAAAACCCATGAATTTGTTGTTCTTCCACAATTCGGGTTTTTCCTTACTCTTTTGCAAAGTTGAGCGAGCACTTCACGGTAGTGATGTTGATTAATAGTTTGACCTTCAGGAACCCAGTGTATATCCGATGAATGTTGACAAAAAATGATGATCATTGCTTTGAATTTTGATTTGCTCATTCGAGCTTTTTTTTTTTTTAGCTTTCAGTGAGGTTGGACCCTTCCAAAGCATGGATTGACTTTTTTTTCAGGATCGTAAGTTAAAAACCAAGATTTCTCACAGGTTATGACTCTTTCTAACAAGTTAGGGTTATTTGTAATGGCATATCTAAAGTGCCATTACACACTTTTTAAAGAGTTTCTTTTGTTCAATTGTGAAAATTTTAGGCATCTCTTTTATACATATTTTTTGCTTGTTCAAATTGCTGTGTAAAATGTACCTTATACATTCTTTGTTAATTTCAGCAATCTCATGAATTGTTAACCAACAGATAACTGACCTTTAAAATATTTTCATCCGTTTTAAATGTTTCATAAATCTCAGCTATCTTGGAAAAGCTTGAACCACCCCGTACGTTCCACACTCCTAAGGTGTTTCTGATCCTCTCATTCTGTATGCAGTCACTTATGGTCCTCCTGGCTATTCTCATCTCTCTGTAATCCTGGTGGCGTTGCTGTCTAAAAGCTTTCAGCGCCATAGAGCAGCACAGGGAGGAATTATTACAGATTTGACCTAGGTGATTTAAAGATATTTAGTTTTGCCTTTTTTGAAATCTCCTGCTTCCCTACTAAGGTGTTCAATATCTGGTAGAACAACTGATTGTCTTCTTCATCCAATGATGACCCCTGGTCAATCTTGCCATCTCAGCAGAATATAGTTCACAGGTATTTGTACATATCGACTTCCACTAGTTGTTGGCCATTGCACGGATTCCTCAGCTTACGTTGCTCCCTGCCCACGTTCATGACTTGACTCTTCCCAGGATTAATACACCATTAACCTCTTTCATTTAATCCCTCATTCTATTCATCCACAGTGGCCCTCAATCCTTCCAGACTATCTGCAAACAGAACAATGTCATCCGTGTATAAAGAACACTAGACCATACCACCAGGTATGCAAGTTTAAAATGTCGTTTTAATTCCAATAGAATGCGCTCTTAGCCTATTGAAGGATTGCTTATCTCTAAACGCTATTTTGTTTGTTAGTCATTTGTTTACAAAAGTCAGTTGTTTTTAAGTCGTTTACGTGGACATATCATACCTTTCTTTGGTGTTAAAAATGTCTAATTTTAAGCCAAATAAAGAGCATTTGCGGCATGTCATGATTTTCTTATTTAATCAAAAGAAAAAGGTCATCGAATTTTTGTTGAGACTTATGGCGATCTTGCTCCAACCATCAAGACATGTGAACGTTGGTTTCAAACGTGGTGATTTTGATGTTACTGATCAAAAACGAGAAAATCGACCAAATCGACTACGAGCTTCTCAAGCCCGGCGAAACAGTCAATACCGAGCGCTACCGACAACAAATGATCAATTTGAGTCACGCATTGATCGAAAAACGCCCAGAATGGGCTCACAGGCACGCCAAAGTCATTCTTCAGCATGATAACGCTCCTGCACATTCAGCCAGATTGACTAAGGAAACGATTTCTTCGCTTGGTTGGGAACTCCTACCCCACCCGCCGTATTCACCTGACCTGGCGCCTTCTGATTATCACCTCTTCTCATCGATGGGACACTCATTGGCGGAGCAACACTTCAACAATTTCGAAAACGTACGAAAATGGCTCGATGAATGGATTTCAAATAAAGATGAAGCATTCTTTTGGAATGGTATCCATATAAAGATGGACAAAATGTGTAGAAAGCGAGGGCCAGTACTTTGAATAAAATATATTATACTTTTTTTTAAATTACTGTGTATATATTTTAAGAAATAAACGACATTTTAAACTTGCATACCTGGTAACCAGTGTCATATTCCACTATCCTATTAGCTCTGGGAGTTCTTCTATGCAGTCTAACATACCCTTTGGGGTCCTGATATACGGACTTCATAGCACTAATGAGGTTTGAGAGAAACTACTTTTCCTGTAGTGCTCTCCATATCTGCTGTCAAGGCACTGTGACAAAAGCTGCTTGAAGCTCCAAAAAGGCTAGATACACATCTCGATCCTTATCCCAAGATTTTTCAATCACCATTCTGAGGGAGAAAATGTGGTCCTGTGTTTGTCTAGAAGGCCTTAATGCAGCTTGCTCTTCCTCCAGGTCATCCTCAACATAACTTCTCAACCGTTGCTCTAGGATCCAGGAAACAGGTTTTCTACTCCTCAGATCTCCCAGCAGCTCCATGCGGTGTGGGGAGTAGATGTGAGTGCGAAAACTGTTTGCAAGAGACTTCAGGAGTTGAACCTGAGAGCCAGAAGGCCTGCAAGAAGAGTTAAGCTGACAGCAGTACAGCAAAGAGCCAGACTAGAGTTTGCGATAATCCATAACCATTGGACCGTGGACGACCGTAGGAACGTTCTCTTTACATATCTGGGACTCATCAGTCCTGCTTTGCTCCCTTCAGCCCAGATGGGAGATTTCGGGTCTACAGAAGGCCTGGAGAATGCTATATCCCATGTACAATGCTCAGAACTCAGTCGTTAGAAGGAGGTTCTGTTATGGTTTGGGGTGACATTTCTCTTGAACGAAAAACTGAACTCCACATTTTCGATAGAGGCAGAATAAATGCAGATGTGTACATAAGGGACATCCTGCAAGACTATGTGGTCCCATACTCATCATACATCAGGGATAATTTCATGCATGATCCAAGAAAAAATTACAATGAGTATTAAATTTTTGGGGAGACTTCTCGCCATTCATCAGAGAACTTCACTCCTCTCAAAGGAAGGGCGAGAAGTCTCTTTGAAAATTAATACTCATTGTAATTTTTTCAATTTGTGTGTTCATTAAACTCTTCCTTCCTCCTGTTCCATTTTATTATATATATCACAGTTGCGAGTTTTTCGATTTCTGTGTGTATGTGTGCAAATTTTTCCAGTCTCACTTTTGAGAACCATTTGTTAAAAGTTAGTTTGCCTGTACCTTCTTATAATACCAGCAATGAAAGTTTTTAAGATGCGTCTAGGCCTTACACTTCTAGATGTACTCTACTTTTTGGGGTTGACTAAACCACTTAGATTGTAGGTACATCTAGAATGGCTTAGATTAATATATTGCAGTAAACACTGTATATTGGATTATATTTGTAATATGTCCATTTTGACAGTAGAATTTCAGGCAAAATTCTTTCAATCAAGCTTCCAAGCCTCCTTAGAAAACTTTGAAAATAAAAATCATTCCTTGGAGTTGTCTAGGTTCTTTTTAGGTTTTACTACAGATCATCTTATTCAAAGAAACAAAAATGAAAATTGTAGAAATAACAGTAGAAACAAAATTTGGAGTCTTGGTCCAATTTTATATTATATGAGAATTGATTTCTTTTAGAAATACCATAAATGAACTTCAAGTTCTCTTGGATGACCCTAAGTTCCCTGGAAAGGAGGATATAAAAGAAAATGCTCGTAGGAACATAAGGCGGACTATTGAGTCTGTGGAAGATGCAAGGAATACATTTAAGGATGAGATGAGTAAAATAGCTGTCACAGATAGGTATTGGACGAGAGTTCTGGAAGCAAGGAAACACTTCTCGGTTAGTATTTCACATGTATTAATTATTTAGTGTTATAATTTTAGGTTTAATATTTTAATGGTATTTCACTTTATTATTTAAAAAAAAAATGTTTGTATTTCTTAGTCTTTTAAAATCAAACTAATAGAAAATTTGTATATAAAACTATCTAGGAGGGTGAATTTCATCAGTAAATTCAAAAATTGCTTCCATTCTTTTTTATGAAGGAAAATAATTTGACTTGTACATTCTCATCGTAGAATGGAGGGGATATGTGGTCTACTCGATAGATTCCTTAGAGTAATAGAATATAGTTACAATCTAGTTTTACATCAGTGAAGAATCCCCACTTAGCGAGTAGCTCAAGTGGATGAAGTGCCACTTTCTTATTGTTATGCTCAATAATAATTAAGAACAAAGATAAATTGAAGTTAATTTATTATTACAAATAAATATACTGACTAATTGCAATCCCACCTACTGCCCTTCCTTAATAACTTAATAATGAAATATAAAATATAAATTACTTACAGCTAATTAACAGGTATGTAAAAATAAATTAAATATGCTTATTTACATAGAGGTCTTAGAACACTTGCTAATTACTGTCACTTATCTCTTAACTGTTACCGGCACTGCAAAGCCCAATGCTCTGAGACACATGATCTGACACTGAGTAATACCAACTTATCACTGATTTGGGGGCCACTGGCGAGCTGCATTATAACTTCAAGGAAAGGCCAAGGTAGGCCTAGAAAGTTCTAATAGCAATTTCTGAGTAAACCTCATCCCTGAAGAAGAAAGTAAGCCGATCTTCAATCGGCCCCTTTCTCTACTGGTCCTCACATCACCTACTCCTCTAGTCTTATTTTGATCCGACAGTTTCCCAATCCCAAAATTTTAAAATTGTTATCATTTAAACAATAAATAAATAAAATAATTTGCTATTATGAAGTAAATTAATCTATTTTATGTTATTTTAGTAAATTTTTATAGTTACTGATAAGCTATGAATGAATAGGAACCTCATGAGTAAAATTTACTGTACCTCACAATATTTAGTGATTTATTTATATGAAGGTAATCATTAAGACATTTTATTTGAGTTATAGATTACAGATTTCATGAATAATGTAGGATAATGTTGATAACTGGATTCAAGTTATGATCACCTGATAAAGTTAAAAATCTTAATTCACCTAAATCATACTTTGATAATTTTCATTAAACAAACTATTCAATCAAAAGTATATCTAACATGAATTAGCCTAATAGAAACGTAGAAGAAAAAAAGAAACTGAAATTAAAGCTGGTCTTGCAAAAAACGTTTCAAGTTGGCTTATTGGAATGTTTAAAAAAAATCATGAAAAAATGTAATGTAAATTTTACCAATGTTCAGTCAGTACAAGTATCACACAGAGAATTAAGACAAATCTGCACAGTTCATTGGAAATTCTCTCTCTTAAGTACATTAAAAACTAATGAAATAACAATTTTAACTCAAGAAAACATAATCTCTGGAAATAACTCTCTTATAAAAATAACTTTTAATCTCCAATAACTCTCTGAATTAGAAAAAGATACTATTGTCAATTCACAAAATTCATACTAGAAATCAGTCAAAATAGATAATATACCTATTAGCTGTAATGATAATCTATGTAAAATAAGAAAAATAATTACTCGCATAATTAGTCTGAGTATTAATGACTAAATGATGGATTTCATTTATCGAGCTATTTCTTGAAATTCTCGATCAAATCCTCCTCCACCTATAATTTTAAACTTTACTTACAACTCTTTTAAGACTTAAGACAAAGTTGGTTTTCAATTCCAAGTAAGGCAATATTCACTTCAGTATCAACCATTATTAAAAGAATGCATGTTAAACCATTAGAGATGTTTGAGTGTACACAATACAAAATAATTAAAAATAGTTGTAGTTCAACTATTATACATGCAGTAGTAGTATCAACTTTTTAATTTTAAATGATTTTGATATAATATTTTACTCTGGTTAGTCAGAAAATATTATTGGAGGAAACTGTAATGTTTGTATTGGTGAAATGGATATATTGGATCAATTCTTCAGTACACTCTTTATAAGGCAAGCATAACCTTATGTGGTATGTAAATAATAAAAAAATAGGTGATTTGTTTGTACTGAAAATGACAGACCTAGGAATGGCAGTTTTCAATGAGTGTGCCCCGAATGATAGTCCAGGTCAATACAACTATGTTGTATGTAATGGAAGCAGTGCTGTAGGGGTCTCATGGCCATTTTTAGAAGTGATTTTTCAAGTGATCAATTTTTATAATTCAGTTCATTTTCTCTGTGTCTTTTTAATCTCCAGTAAGCCACATATTTCAAGGGAACCACTACAATGCTACATCTGTTATTCAAATGGTTAATATATTTTGAATCATACTAATTTAGTTGTTAACCCTTACTTTCATAATAATAGCTTGGATTCATATAGTAACTAGTATACGAAAAAAATTCATGGGCGAAGCTGGCCTAATTAAACTCCCTCATAGTAAAAAGAACAGTAACCAACTCATAGTACCAAGTAACCAACCTTGGTTTGACACATACTGGGTGCAGAAGTTTAATTACTTTTTATTTCATTATGATAAATTAAAAACTAACATAAGAAGCATCAATACCCCTTCTATATTTTGGACTGTCATTTGGGAATTCCAATTTAGATCAAAGGTACCGCATATGAACTCTTTGAATGGGAGGCATTTATCCAGGGGTTACAAGCTAAGGTGCCCCTTGATTGACAACTTTTTATACTTACTTGGATGAACTAGAAATGTTATACATTTCAAAGTAAACAAAGCTGTTGGGCTGGACCTAATTCCAAATAATTATTTCAAAGTCATCAATGGAAAAAAGTAAATAAATAGTCCTTATAGACCTCTTCATTACTAAAATGTACAAATAATGCATACTTACTGGTTGGATAAAAATTAGAATCATTCTTCTACACTAAAAAGGAGACCTCCATAAATACTGAAGAATTTATGTTAATAATGAATTAATGTGTGTTATTGAATAATATTTTAAAGCTTTTCACTAATATAATGTAAGAGTGGATGAAAGAACATAACTAATACCCGATATTTCAATTGTTGAGATAATGTTTTTATTCTATTGTGTGCCACTAACATGGCTCTTATAATTTAAAAAAAATGTTATTTTTGTATTTTTTTTATGTTAAACTTGTGTTTGACTATTAAAGTTAAAAAAGCAGATTATTCTCCCTAGAAGAGAAGAATTTGCTCCTTCAGATTTTTCCTTCTCCTTATAAAAAACAAAGGAATGTATTTATTATAAAAACACCTTAGTTTTCTGTAATTGAGGGTGTATTTAAACTGGAGAATTTCTAATTCACTCCTCCTAATCTTGTTTATATAAGATATTTTAGATGTTTTTCTAAAATGTGAGTGTAAATATTATAGATGTGTTTTTATATTTAACTAATTTACACTATTGTTGACCTTGCAATCTTTGCTCACACATAGGCTTGCAGGAAATTTTAGGCACAGTCAAAAAAATGTATGTAAATGTATAAAATATAATTTTACCATTTCATAAAGGTGAAAAGCTGGGGAAACACTACTACTTAAATTATATTGATTCAATCAAAAAATAAAGAGTTTACCTAATTAGGAATTGCTTTCTTCTCATCAGCCTCATTTCTTCTTTACTTCTCATAAAGTGCTTATGACTTTACAACTATAAGTTCTGAAGTGAATGCAAAAGTGCTAATATCCTAAGAAGTTGTAAATCAGATTTCTGGGAATCAAAATAAAAACTGAATCCATATCTGAAACTATAGTAATGTTTTTATCAGAAATTGTGGGTCTAGGTATGCCGGTGAACTTGATAAATTACTTGTCTTCTATGTCAAAAAATTATTGCATTCATCATGTAATTTTAGTACTCTATCTTTATTTGTCAGATGGAACTGTATAGATTCATCTATATTCTAAAGACTATAAAAATCTCCATGATGTGCCATTTCTGTTGTGATGAAAATCATCAAATTAACATCATTTCAATTTTTGTAACTTACAGTGATTAATAAGAATGGAATTTTTATAACCTTAATAATTTGTTTCACATATTTTCTGTCATTTACTTAACTGTAAATGGTTAATATATTGATATTAAAATTTATTTAGAGAGTAATATTGTAATATAATATAGACTGATTACCCTAATTGTAATATAATATTCCAAATAGGCTTTTTATTTCCTTATAGACACAGGAATAAATACTGTATATGTATATTTCATAACAAAATTTGTTGTTTAAATTCTTATTTTTTCATTTTTTTTTTTTTTTTTCAGGAGGAACTTGAAACTCTTTTCCCACGAATTAGATTAGGTGATAAGAATTTGAAGTTTGCTGAGGGGGAAATTGATCTTTTCATATTGTATACTTATCAGAACATCCTCTTTTATCAAAAAGAATTAGCTAGATTAGATGTGAGTTTTTGAATAATTTTCTGTTTTTGAATATTTCTTGTTTAATGAAAAGAGTAACTTCTTGATTTTTGTAGCCAACTTTTTTCTTTCTTTATAGATATTAGCCCAAAGAAGGCTTCAAGAAGCACTTCAACAAAGTAAGTTAGGAGACCCTCAAGCTATTGATGCAGTTATTGAGCAAGAAATAGAAAAAGAAAGGAGAAAAATAGGTTTGGAATTTCAAAAAAGGGT
The DNA here is from genome assembly GCA_000696205.2 of Oncopeltus fasciatus. Classification (NCBI taxonomy): domain Eukaryota; kingdom Metazoa; phylum Arthropoda; class Insecta; order Hemiptera; family Lygaeidae; genus Oncopeltus; species Oncopeltus fasciatus. The sequence goes on from KZ808344.1 coordinate 199,677, forward strand.
AAGGAATAGCTTTTAAATTAAGTTTTTAATTTAAACACATTTTCCATATAATTTTTTATTTATTTAACAATAGCTAAATTTATATTAAATATATAGGCAGTAATTCCAAGTATCTGAATGTAACAATTAACTTATTTCATCATTTGACTAAAAGTAACACTTTTCCTAAGTGCTGGGTATTTATCAACTGCCCTAATGTTATTGTACCGAAGTATTTTTCTCAAAACAGCATTAATGGGACTGAATTCCTAATCATTATTATTGTTGCCAATTAAAGCCATAATTATGTGGAAATTGTCTGCTATTAACAACTTGGTGTCGTAGGCTATTGTAATTGATACTAATTAGGTTTGTATTGATAGATTATAATTAAATAAAGTAATTCTAATTTTTTTTTTACTATTGGATATAAATATTTTGAGATTCCTTGACAACATTTTTTACAATTGAAAATATCATCTTGTACAAATATTACTGTATGAACCTATTGTTTATATTTATTCCTCATCCACCTAGACCTCACACCATCGGATTTCTACTTGTCTCAATCTATGACCCATTTTCTTTTGGAATTGTCTCAGTGTGGGATTGAGCAATTGGCTACCAAATGGCTAATGATGCTGGATAACAATGAACTACATTTTGAGTAACAATTGTATTTTATATCAAAGATATAATAACATAAATATTTGGTTGAAAAATATTTTTTATATACACCCTATTATAAATAATAATGATGTATGGTGTATAAATTAAATTTATTACAAGTTGGATTCACGTATTTAAATTTCTGAGATATATATTCCATTCTACCCTAATATTAGTACATTTCAATTCTGGAAATTACTTTATGTTAAATCATTGTTTAAAAGAAAATATACCAAAAATTCAATCTAACAATGATTTACTCGTAAGAAATTTAAGATTATAGTTGGTAAAAAAAAAAAAAAGGTGCTAAATGAAAACACAAAAAGACTAATTTCATCTAAAGATCACCAAGCACCCAAAAGAAAAGTTAATTGGATTAAATTCACTCCAGTGAGCAAAATGTTAGGATTCTTGCAAATAGCAACCCAAAAACTTTTTAACAGATTTATGTCTGTCTCATTTGAATTGGAGTAAAATGGTAACTAAGGTATACTCAAGAAATTGAGTATTTGTTAACAACAAATTGTAGATCTTTGAAGTCAGAGGTAGGACTAAAAGAGTTAATTTTTGAACTTGAATGCTACCTCTAATCAATTTTAGTTTATTAGACATAAGAAGTGATGAAGCGTTTCTAGAATTCAAAGTTGGAATTAGGTTTAGTTTATGGAGGGTGTAGGAGGCAGGCTATATTTTTTTTTTTTTTTTGTGAGTTGCGTGTGTGTCAAGGCTTGAAAGTTACTTAATCTATGAAAGAAGTAAGGATGAAGGAAAGAAGAATTAGAAAAAAGAATTAGTGTAAGCTTATGCTTCCGTCCAGTACATATTAAGAAGATGGAAGAGTTTTATTTCCAGCTCAAAGACTCCTGTCAATGAATTTCATACATATAACTTAATGTTGCAGTTTATTAGTAGAATTTTTTTTATATGTATCAAAAATTACACCAAAATGTATATTGTGAATGGTACATTCTGAAAATTTTTGCTAGTGTAGTAAGTTTATTACCTCATTCCAGATGCTTGGGCTGAAAACAAGCTGTGAAAATGAAATGAGGCTTCAGCTGAAGAGGCAGGCAGAAGCTCATTCAGACCATCTCCGAGAATTAGTGGATATGAAAGAGAAGGAAATGGACCGTAAGCTACAGAGGGCTGTGGATGAGAGGCTTGAGAAAGAGAAAATTAAGTTCAAAGAAGAGGTAGCTGCAATGGTTGCTCGCTTGAAAGGCATTGACGACTTGATGAAATGTAAGTACTTTCTGTTATATTATCTGTTTTTGTAATAATGGGTATTTAGTTTTCACTAATTGAACAATTTCATTGCAAAGAACAACTATAACTGTACTGTTCTTATAATTATTTTTGCAAAAAAATGAATGTTTATTTTGTTTCTTTAAAGTATTTATAAATAAATGTCATCTGGTTTAGTGGTTAATTATATTAAATAAAAATGTGCAATAATGTTTGACTATAATAAGAATAATACGCTATTGAAAAGAAGAAGGTCCTTAATTCAGTTCTCCTATCACTTTTATTTCTTTATGGCAAAACTTGAAAAAAAAAAGTTCTATTGTGAAGATTGCTTTTCATTATTATTTGAAAAATAAAAAGTATTAAAAATTGTCATACAAAACAACATTTTCATATTAATTGTTTATCTTTTTCAACATGAAAAGCCATTAGATAGAAATTAATAGTCATTCTTATGTTCTATATCATAGATCTACAAAGACTTTACATATTTAAAATTAAAAATTTTTGACATTTTTGTCTGCCAAAATTTTATTTAAGACTGAAATAAAATTTTGACGTGTCAGTTTTTCTGAAAGCTTTACATGGATGGAAATTCTAGTAAAGCTCCTTAAAAGATAAAAGAAAGTAATTGAGAATTAATCGTAAAGTGATTTAATTTTAACTTTTAACTAAAAAAAAACAAAAAAAAAAACTAAGATTGTTAGATCCTTAACTTAAAAGTTAGAAGATTGGTATAGGTTTAAACAAATTAATGCTGCAAAATAAAATTTGTAGTACCCAATTTATAAAGATTAAATTCATTCATTCTTTTTTCAGGTTAGACTATAATGGCCTTCAAATATGTCACTATCTTGTTTTGAATCATAAATAATGTTCTACTTAATTCTTATTAATATTGTTTTCTTTTTCTTTTTGCTGCTAGCATATGCTGGTAAGTTTTTTCTACAAATTGATTAGGCATGTTATGAAATATTGTCAGCAGTAATCTTTCAAATATATTCAAAACAAGTGAAGGCTGCTTCTATTTTTGAAAATATTAGTCTCATCTTATCTTAGCTTAAAATAATTCAAAGGCTGCTTCTATTTTTGAAAATATTAGTCTCATCTTATCTTAGCTTAAAATAATTCAATCTTTATTCCTTATTGATCAATAATCACTATGCAGTTTCTTTATTTTTTCTGCTAATCAAAACAATTCACTAATTAAAAAACATTCAGACTAGCAGTAATCATAACAAAATTATATTTTTAAAGTAATCAAATTAAGTGTTTTTATCATTGATATTTTCCTTTGGCTTATGCTATTGATTGTCAGTGAAAAATCAGAAAATTGAAAATGAAAGTGATATGTGTTCGGTTATTTATATGTTTTATTTATTTTTAAGAATCTTACTCCTAACTTATTTTACATTACTTATTTTTTAGTAACTATCCAAGCAGCTTTTTAGCCACTCAAAAAAAGAAGTATTATCTGTGTAATATCTTTTATTCATCATTGCTGATTTGGAAAATGATTTATTAAATTAAAAAATTTGTCAATTTTTAGTGCAAGGGAACAAAATTAATCTAAATGTCCCAGCCAGGACTCGAACCTGGATCTCCTGCTATCCGGGCCGTTGCATTTTCCATTTATGCTACCGAGACAAGTCTGATAAGTTATTAAATTCCCCGCATAATAGCCTTATAAATGTTT
>KZ808344.1:248212-268979 GCA_000696205.2 Oncopeltus fasciatus
TTATATATATGTATGTATGTATGGAAATTTGAAGGATATTGAGGACCTTGATCAACATTTTTTTTTCAAACTCTAGTCTAATTCAATATTACTTATATTATATTTATTTTTTTATATAGAACTGAAAATAACCTGGTTTTTATTAGCTGATAATGGACCTGATGTTAGTATACACATGGCAACGAAACGATAAGTTCGTTATTGAGCAAAATTGGTTCAGTATGAGCGGGGAATTAACTAATATGTCGTGTGGGATTTAAAAACAGTTTCCCAATTGATAGCTTAATAAAGGAATGATTTGATGATATTAAAAAAGAAATACTTTAGGAGTTATACATGGATTATTTAGTAATTAATAGAGGGGGTTTATCTGAACTGTATATTTTTAATTGAAATTACAATTGTAAATTCAAAATACTGAGTCGATTCAGATCAAAATCTGACGAATAAGAGTAAGTGATTGCCCAGTAATGAAGCAAGGGCATATTATGAAGAGAAATGAAAACACAGATTTGTTTATTGATAACAGTTTAACGAGTTTCAAAGCGAAATTGAAAGATTTCAAAGGAACGGGGTTTTACCTCTGTCGTTTCAAATTTACGGCCTGGCCTGGAAGATATAAAGAGCTGGTTTTAATAATGGAATTTGGCTTATCGCTTTTAAATTTAAAATGGAATTGCGAGTTTTTTTTTTATCGCTAATGAAAATAGTTTGGTTTGTTAGAATTATTTTTGTTTGTGTGTTGAAAGGAAGAGTGTCCATTGGGGATGTGTAAGTTCGTTAGACGTAATATTTAGTTTAGAGCAATGAAAATGAACTTAAATTTTGTTTAACGATAAAAGATGTATTCTATAAGTGTGAGGAATTAGATGACATGGAAAGTTCAAATTCAAATTAACATACACCACGATAGGCTTTACGAAGCTCAAATCATATGTAGAATACAAAACTTCAATTATTCTTTTATATACATTTTCAAAAAATAAATAAATGTTCAAATCATGATGATAAATGAGGTAATGTAATCCCACATTTCATTATTAATTTGAATCGTACAGGCAGCTAGGAAAAAACAACTCTCTACCTCAGCCGGAGAGGTACGATACAAATTATGAGATAAATTTTTTTTTTAATTGGTTTTCTTTGCTAATGGCTAATGCCAGTCTACCTTTTAATTCCAGTCGAGTGATCTTTATCTCGGCTAGTATCCTTATAATAAAATAACAGATAAGATATTAAATGGTTTGGTAAATTCAAAAAAATGTTGCAGAGGAGACCATACAAATAACTGCTGGTAAAGTTCCATTTGACAAACTCTCGTGTTTATAACTTGAGAAAAAAGGCACACATGATAAAAATTTACTATTAATATGAGGAACTAAATAATTAGTGTATATTTTTATATTGCAACTTATTTAACGGAATGATGTATAATCTCAGATGATCTTAAATCCGCAGTGAACTATTTTGTTCTGAGTACGTTCTAAGTATATCGGTATATTTTTTTTTTTTTTTTTACCACGGTTCCGTTTTTAATATACAAAAAAAATATTTTATTAATAGTAAGTCTAAAGTTAAAATTAGTTCAAAGAAAATTTTTGGTTATTTATACCAGATTGGAGACCAAGGTCGATAGTTCCATTAATTAAACTTAAGTTAATATCAAATTAAAAATTTGTATGATTTTACGAAAAGTGAAATGAAATAACAGTGAAATATGGTTGGAATATTTTTAAAATTAAGCAAGGACCCCCACATTGTCCTTATCAGAGCGGCTCCTTATCAGTAATGAAGAGGGACAATCTTCCCCGACACCCCTCCCCCCCTCCGCACAACCACCCCATTATCAAGTCACACACCTGTCTCCCGTTATCAATAAAATATGATGACATTACTATCTATGTGCTTGAAGTATAGAACTTTCCTCCAAATTAACCAGTGTAATTCGGTAGGCTTCTGGAGAGGTTAGATTCATAGATAGGGCTGTAATCGGATTCTATAAATTTTTTCTTGTTTTGAAATTTATAGTTCACAAATGAAAAATTCTCTAAAACGGCAAAACCCATTTTGGTGAAATTAAAAAATTAGGTTTTATTCTTTCCGAAAATGTGGCTATTTTTATACGCTCTACATTATTTAATAATGAATAATTAAATAAACAATTAATAATGAATTAGTTTAAAAAAATAAACAACATTTCAGTTTATTTGACGAATAAAAACATGAATACAATTTAAAAAAAAAACATATAGAGCTGGGGAAAAATATAATTTTTTTTTGTCATAAAATTGAAAGCCAATTTACATAATAGAAATTTAAACTCTTATTAATGATATATGTAACTTTATAAATATTATTTATTTTGTGGTCTTTAATCCCACGTAAATTTAGATAATTTTTAGTGCAAGGGAACAGAATAAAAATCTAACTGTCCCAGCCAGGACACTAGTGCGGGGAATTTAATAACTTATCAGACTTGTCTCGGTAGCATAAGTGGTAAATGCACCGGCCCGGATAGCAGGGGATCCAGGTTCGTGTCCTGGCTGGGACAGTTAGATTTTTTATTCTGTTCTCTTGCACTAAAAATTATCTAATGATATATGTAACGTTTATATCGATGATTCTTTAAATTTTTTTTTTATAAAACTGGATAGAACCATTATTCCGTCAGATTCCGTCTCACAGCAACTTACAACAAAATGTACAAACTACTAATCATAAAAATATTAATCAAGAATGGAATGTAAACTATTTAAACTAACTGAAATATTAAAATTAGACCTTAAAGAAAGAACTTGTAAAAATCCAACAGGTTTTTATAATAGCAAAACAAATGAAAATAAATTTGGATGAGGGGAGAATGGTTAGCTCTTCGATATAGCTATAACTAGAGTTAAGCTGGCTCTTATTGAAAATATAATACCTAAATTGCCTATTGTTTAAAAATTTAAATAGATGGGTACGAAATCTGCAAAGGAGTGCTCTCAAAAGTAACCAAGCATGCTCTCAATGATTTAATGAACAAAAAATGTGGAAATTATGTTTATTCTTAAGAAAATATAGACTATTAGACTAATTTTTTTCCTAATTAGGAAAATATTAAAAATCACAAGTATCTGATAACAAAGGAGACGAGAGGGAGAAAAAGATTAAGAATTTTTAAACTGACTAAAATCAGAATAAATAATTAATATACATTACTTTTTATAACGAAATTGTACCGTACAAAAATACAAATGACATCATTCACTTTAACATAACTCTCAAGCTGTTAGATTAGTTATTGATTCTCTTCACTAATAAAAGGCATACATTATATTGATGACATTCAGTAATTCTCATCTGGAAGTTTTTTAATTGGAGGTGCAGACTAATACTGCTTTGGTCTCAATAAATCATTTTCTTTTGAACAAAAAGCAAAAAAAAAAAAAAAAAAAAAATGTTATAAAGGAATGGAGGATACAGTACATTTTTTTTTTTTTTTTCATATTTGTCTTTGTTTATAGAAAACTCAAACGCCGAACAAAGTCCCACTCGGATGAATGAGATTTTTCCACTTTTTATGGTAAAACCTCTACTCCATCACGAGCTCAGTAGAAGTTCTGGGTTTTCAGGGTTAAAACACTGAACCAAGTGACATACACACATGGCTGATGCCGGCTAAGAGAATTCCTCAGAGAGTGGAACAAACAGCACACACAAAGTCCGACACTGCTACACGGCGAGTGGATCGGTACTTCTTGGCCGATTTGTGCCAGACATTTACATGCAGTCTAGCTTTCCCGCGGTGGAAAACAACCTTGCGATCAATCAGGGGCGGATTCAATCGAGTCGCCTGATCCAGTCGCATATATTGATGGGAGCTATGGAGAGTCGATTTAATGGTTCTCCAGTAGCTAATGGAGGACTCAAGTAACCGAAAAGTAAAAAAGAACATAAATTACAATAAAAACATTGATTTTATACATTCAGAAAAAGATGGCAGTATCTTGTGTGATAAAAATGTTGACACAGGCCCACTGCCCGAACTTGATTGGTTTTATTTTAGACTGCAAAAATAATCAAGCTGAGGCCTTACTCTAAACCATGAAAAAAATTCTGCCTTACATCATGCTCAAAATAATGAATAGATATTATGAAAAATATCTGGGAGACTAGAAGGTTAGAATCCCACCTACAAGATTGGGCACTTGGGAGATAATAATTATCCTGAGAAAAATAGAGAAGAAAATCAGGATATTTATATGAGTGTTCTAAATTCGTAGGCTACAAAGCAGTTTTGACTCTTCAGATAGAACCTGTCTTTGGCAAATCATGACTGAATTGGTGAATGTTCCGGGTGCTCTTGCTGGGAGACGTTCCTGAAACATTTTATGTCGAATCAGGATTGCGACAAAAACTTTCCTCTCATCCATGCTATTAAATATATGCTTGGAAAATGAAATAAGGCACAAGAAGGTGTAAATAATGAAAAATGACGCATAAATTCCTTACAAATTGTTAAAGTTACAGCATTAGCAGGTAGTAAGAAAGAAGACACAAGAACCAGCCAGTGGCTTAATGACAGCGACAGAATCCATCACTTAACAATTTTTCGTAATTAAAAATAAATGTATGATAGTTCGTCCAAAATGTAAATTGCATGATTGACTGATAAATTGGTATAGCTATCATTTGGCTCTTAAAATAATTTGTTTACTATTAATTTCATCTCATTCTAGTGTGTTTATTTAGCTTACACACCTAAGATACATTTTTGGACCTGACAGAGCTTATATTTAAAATTTCCCTGATGGTATTCCTTCTCTTTCCATGTTTATTTACTTTTTTTTTTTTAAATTTCATATTTTAGATTTTACATGCCCTCAGTACAAAAAGCCATTATAATATTTATTGGGTGTTTGGTGTTCACTTTTAAGCTCGATTAAAATTTAAAAAAAAATATAGAAAATATGAAACAATTATTGAGAGGGAATAGAAAATAAAAAACTATCTGTCCCAGCCAGGAATCGAACCTGGATCTCCTGCTGTCCGGGCCGGTGTACTTTCCAGTTATACTACCAGGACTTGTTAGTTGTCTTATTCAATTCCCTCTACATAGCGAGAATCTACCCTACGAGAAAGGCGAGAACTTCGTCTTGTACTCAAGGAAGCTGACATTGTCATGTCAGGAGATCCAGGTTCGATTCCTGGCTGGGACTGATAGTTTTTTATTTTCTATTCCCTCTCAATAATTGTTTGAAATTTTCGTGGGATAAAATACCACAACTAAATTAAATATTTATATAGAAAATATGGTTCTTATATGGTAGATGACTAGCTCTGAATTTTCAGCTCAATGTTAGACATAAAGCGATGAGGATTTGGTGGATTTAGCAAGTTTACGATAGCCATTGTACCTCCTAAATGACCCCCTAAACTATACTAACTCATCATGCTCGCTAGCTGGAGAACTGCGAACACTAACAGATTCCCCGGCAGTTTATCCATACAACGACCGCTCCCCACATTTAATGGTCTTTCCTGTTATTCATGAACATTTCACTAGCAATCCTCCCGTCTTATTTCTATTGCCAATATTTGAGAGATATAATATGTACTTGTAAATACCAATATTAGTAATAAATACGGAACTGTTTCAATTAAGATGTGTAAATTCAATTATGAAAGATGACTCTCTTCACTTCTCATTGATGAAGGGCGAGAAGTCTCCCCGAAAATCTTATTCATTGTAATTTTTTTTTTGTATGTTAACTACAATCGTTCTTCCTTCTGTTCTTATTTATCATATATATCGCAGCCTCGAGTGTTTAATTTTCTGTATCCATCTATTTATCGAAGTATTCATCTACCCACCCACCCCACGGGTTTTTAGTGAATCGGGAAATGTATTAAATTCTGGATATGACGCTCATCAGGTGGCCAGTAAGTTGGAGAATTAGGGGTGTAACGATGTTGGGGGTACAAATAAAGGAATATAGTGAGTGACCTCGTGAGTTGCTCATTCTGGAGCTCCATTGCAAGTGATTAGCATTAAATTCGCCCCCAAATTGAAATATGGGTCATGGGTCTTGCAGAATTTGGTTTTAGTTAGTAGGTGGAAGCTATAAGGATGGAGGTACACAATAGCAGTTGATATATCACACTTGTTCAAGTTGAATAGGGTCAAAGAGTATAGCATGGTGAAAAAGGAATTACGGACTGATACTGCAGTTCCTCTGTAAGCTCCACCGTCGGGGAGAGGGTCAGTACTGTGTATATATTCCGTAGAGTGTAAGTTTTCTGGAGTCTGCCAAGGGCAACTGTAAAGGCTTGTTTTATGGGATCGTATTTCGGGCGGAAAGGATGTTAAAAAGATACTCACGATTTGGCAGTGAGTGGCAAGATGTGTGAGAAGTCAGGCTGGGACAGTGGCTGTGATGGACAAGGGTTGCTGGTGGTGCTGGCGTTCAATCGGAGATGGAGATCTATAACTGGACCATATGTGCGAATGGAACAGCATCTGTAGAGAAGGTTTCTGTCCGTGGACTTTAGATCTGCCGGAGACGCCTGGCTAGATTGTCTTCTATAGTAGATGCGGTTTTCCGGCAACAAATTGCAGTGACGATATTTTTAGATATTATTAGACTGTTTTTTGATATTTTTTTTTTTTTTTGGCATGTCAACCACTTGGGTAATGCCATTTATGTGGGGTATCAATTGGGATGTAGCATGAAGGAGGAGACACAAACGGAGAGCCATGCCCCAGCACGGGGCAACCAGCGACGCCGAATTCGACCTCCATAATTGACTTCTAGCTCATGTCAAGTCCATCTTGATAAGTCTTTAGTGAAATGCCTGGCCTGTGACTAGGCCGTCCAAACCCTCCAGGTCGGCTGTAATAGAGTGTTTATACACACTTTATTTTTTATGCTGGCAGGATGGTTTTTAGCAGAAGTCTCTTTTGGCAGTCGTTATTTTGGTGCTAAGATGATTTTAGTTGGGGTTCGGTCGAGGTAACTTACCTCGACCGAACCCCAACTAAAATCATCTTAGAATAATATCTACGGTCAACAAACTCTCTTTTTGTTATTTTGGTGCGATCCGCTGCACTTCAAGTTCGTAGTTGCAGTCGTCCTTGGTAAACCCCATTGCTGACAATTGTGACACTAACCTTTTCTGACATGTGGTTTCTCAATTTTAATTATCATGTGGCATACCCTCGGGATTGGGTACATATCTTAGACTTTTTTTTCTATACCAACGAAACATAAAGTTGGGAGCCCTGTCTGTTTCTCTTCTATGGCTTACACCATTTAAGATGTTTTAACTTCTACTGAAATAAGCTCTTCTTTGATGTAATCGATCAAAATAATTTGATTCGTATTACTATAAGAGTGCGTTCTTCCTTCGAATGGTGGGTAAGAAAAATATTCCAGACATTATATCGGTCTTGGACTAATAAATGTATAGTTTCTTTGGCCTATTTTTTCATATAGCTGTCTGTATATACACAAATATTTAAAGAACATAGTATATTTTTATAGAACATAGATGGGGGCTTTCGCATATTCTATGGGGAGTAGTACCCACCTTAATTTAGTTCATTGGAAAACTCTTGTTGTTGAAGAAAGGTGAAGTCTCAGTTAGCTATAGTTGAGTGCATTGGGAGGTTGCTAATTCGCTAGTAGATGGGCGGTGACATGGGCCTACTATTGCTGGAGGAAGGTAAATATTTACGAGGGGTTGGTTATGGTCTCATTATGTACAGTCGATGACGAAGATGCCCTCAGAAATGTATTCTTCATGTTTGGGTTAGTTTTTAGGAATGATATTCACTAGTCTATTCTCATTATAACGAGCGTTATTAATATTTATAGGTGGTTATCAAACTGCTTCGGGCCGAGCAGAGATAACCAACCTAATCTGCTTAGCCCGGTAGTGGGATAACGCTGATAATCAGCCAGCCAATCCCCTTCGACTCTCATCCCTTCTCCCTCACATTCGTCTGAATCGAACTTCCCCCCTCACCAAACCTTAAATCCTCCTTGACCTGTATTGGCTGAAATTGGCAGTCGATCATTCCCCAGCTAAATGTTTTCAGAAGTTTGAAGTCGTGAGCGCCCTTCTCTTAGAAAAAATACAATTTTCTCTCGGAGCGTGTTTGGAAAAAGACAAAGATATTACTTGAAAAAAAAAACAGGCGAGAAAATGATAATATCTAAGATCAACTTAAAAGATAATGCTTCTAAAAAAAACTACAAATATAATTTTCTTGAAGTCCCAATTAATAGTTTATTATGTTTGTATTTTTATATAGGAAAATATTGACATACAATAATATCAATTCAGGGGAGTTGATCTCAATTCAGGGGAGTTTATATCAGGTGGTTCCTTCATTTTAATTTTCCTGACTGTTTATCATGACCTTAAAAACTGGCTAAGGAAAATGGCACACCAAGACTGGGAAAATGCATGGATGCTAGAACCAGCACACAACAAACTGCGGAGTATAAAAAACACCACAAAAGAATGGAACACCTCCATCCGTGGGAATAGAAGAGAAGAGGTAATACTGACCCGTATGCGGATAGGTCACACGAACCTTACTCATATACACCTAATTAACAAAGATCTGCCGCCTAAGTGTAATACCTGCCAAGTTCGCCTAACAATCCAGCACATCATAGAGGTTTGCCCAGTTTATCAGAATTACTTCACTAGGGAAGGCATTGGAAGAAATATGGCGGAGTGCCTTGGGAACAACCCCTCTACAGTGGATGGGCTGTTAAACTTTCTTAAAAAAGCAGGTATAGCCTGGAAAATCTAAATTAAAGAATGAGATATTATTTATTATTTTAGTTAATAATAATTTATTTATTATAATTTATTAAATATATAATAATAATATTTAAATAAAAAAAATCCATTAATTTAGGTTGTTATATTGGTCGAAATAATCCTGATTCCTGTATTTTAGTAACTGATTTATAGTGGACATATTAAGGGGTATTTATAGGGCGTAATAACCTAGAAGTTGATTGCCCTTCAATCTACTACTACTACTACTACTTGACATACAATACAATATTATTTATAAAAAAATCATAGGGGATTATAAGAAAAATCAAATAACGGAAACAATTTTAAGGGATTATTTATTTAGAAAAGATCTTTTATTACTTTGAAGATAAATAACGATAATATTAGAAGATTATTTCTTTAGCCTGACTTAAAAGTGTTTATTTCCAGTCCAGGCCAATTGGGGCAATCCGATTAGCCTCTTTATTTCCTATCATTGCTTCGCAGGGCCATTAGTAAGAGACAAGTTCACCCCTACAACACTTTATGTATCCATACAATTTCAAGACACTGACAATTTGAAAAATACAAATCCTGAAACTACACATATATTTATCCTAAAATAAGTATAAATAAACACAATAGACCAGTCATTTGTTAACTGATGCCAAATAAATTGGGTTAAAGAAGGAATACCATTTCATGTGGCAGACATTACGATCGATGGAAAAAAAATCCTGATCATTGGAGCTGCAAATTATATTTTTGAATTTGAAAGGACGATACTGTTCACCATTGAGGATAGAAATTTAGCTTACCCAAGCACTCTAATCCCAAAGAAGAAAAATAATTTATAATAATGGTAGCGAATAATATAATCAGATAGCACAGCTCGAAAGCCAGATGGGACAAAAGGAATGTGTACGAATCATATCTGTATGAATTTTTATATCCTCTTTCAAGCATAAATCTGTGCAATAAATTTGTAAGTAGAATCAATATTGGAGAAGAATACTTGGAATGATCAAATCTATTAAATCCTATTCGAATACCCAAGCTACCATAAATGCCTAGGGATCTGTGAACTTATAATCTAAAACCGTCCAGAAGTGTCGCATCAATGTAAAAGTTTACATAGAAAATAACCAAGTAATGCTCGGTTGGGTTTATTGATCTCGTAACCATGAAACTGATTTATTTGCGAAGAAGGGCTTAGTACACTTCAAGATATTATGTGATTGCAATATAATTAAGACTCCCATAGACTCCCAACCTCTTCGAGGCACATTTGCGCCTATAGGAATATGAATAAATGGGATAAAAAGGAGTTATTTTCAAAGAAAATAGACAGAACAAAACCCATTCAAATCGACAATGGCAAAACCAAGGAACGACTTAAGTTATTTCTTTTAGTATAAGTGTTAGCCTCCCTTTCAACCACTTATCATCATGGAGGGAGGGGCTATCTACAGGTTGCCACGCCCTTCTAAAATTCATGGCTGAGGACAAGCTTTCATTTTTAAATAAAAGATCGCTCTGGGCGGGATTTGAACCCGCAGCGTCAGGATTGTGGAGACACTAACAGATCCCATGAAATACCCAAGCGCCCCCCACTTAAGTTTAAATTGAAATGGACTTGATAGAGATATATACACTCATAACAAGGCATACAGGACCAAGACGAAAGCACCTGTTAAACACACGGTTAGCCATGACCGAACGCTATAGGGAAATAGGCATTGCAGTTGAAACTCATTTTCACTTGACCTTGCCCGTGAAAACCTAGGGGGAGGTTTTATAATTTTAGACTAACGGAGATTATGAATCCCAAAAATGTTCCCGCAATATCGCCTCTTAGTAGTGCAGGGATCTCAAATTGTATTGAGGACAGTTAGTCAAGGGCATAAGAGACATAAGATAGGATCTCAACAGTTCTATTATTCCATGATCTAATTTATATTTTTTATTGAAATTTTTATGTATCACATCATAGTTATGTATGACTTTCTTCTACCTGAAATAATTCCAGCATTTTGTGCGCCAATGATCTTAGAAGTCGGCTTACCTTTTTCTTTCTCTAGTATTATAGGATTTTGTAATTAATGAAGAAGTTTATTTTTAACAATTCCCACATTTAATGAAACATTGGAAACCAGCTGGGTTTCTCATTTAAGGTTCTCCTGTTCATCTTAATGTAAAGAATATTCATCATTATATTATTCGATAAAGTATATGAAATATATTGATTGAATTAGAATAAAAAATCATATCAGAAAATTCAGGAAATATTCCATTGATAAATCTCTTAATTTCTTAAAGTCTCTTAAGATTCATAAAACCAGATATGTGTAGAACAAGATTTGTTTCATTTAAACAACTATTGATTGCATTTATTACTAAGAGTGAGCATATAATAAATTATTATTGTTTATACATGAAAAGGAGAATAATAATTCCTCATTAATTAGATTTATGAAGGATAGAATAGCCAATAAAGGAAAGGCGTTGGACAAGGATAAGGAGCTTAATGGATAACCAGTAAATCAATAATTTTGTAACTAGCAATAAATTAGGTTCCCACCCAGCAGGCTCTAAGGCTTTCCCACCTACAAAGGCACAAGATATATCTTCACTTTTATAAAGGAAATGGAGATTAATGTGAGGGCCTTGTATTCCAACATCACCATTTGGCTCAGTTCCTTCTAAATTAATATCAGCAGTAAAAGAAATAGCATCTTTTATGGTCAATAAGTTAAGTGTAATGCATTTTCTAAATGAATCTTCCATAATCGCATTGAAATCGCCGATTGATTTGGTTTTAAATGTGAGAGACATTGTTATCAGTACAAACTGATAAGTAGACATTTTTTCGATCTGCCTTTATTGGTCGTTGTACGCCTCTTTTACTCCCAGCACGGGACACTAGACATTGATGCTGACTCTTAGCACACATTCACCATTCATGCCAACAGTTCTTTGAGAGGCCTTTACGGTAAACAGGAATTTTCCACTGAATCGGGAGTGAAATTAACTGAATTTATTTGGTTTCATTTAAGAAATTTATATAAGGACCTGCCGCGTCCTAGGTACGACTGGAGTTAGTGCTGGATTCCAGGAGGAATTAATTAGGATCATAATTGTGATTTTGATTCGAATTATTTTTAGACTACTTTCGCGGATTTTACGTAACAGCGGGGATTAGGATTATTTTTTATTTATTTATTTTTTTTGCTGTGTTAGCCTTCCTTGCAACCACTTAGGGTCATTGGAGGGAGGGGCTATCTACAAGTTGCCACCCCATTCTAAACACCCATGGCTCAGGACAAGCTTCTATTTATAAATAAAAGATTGACCTGGGCGGGGTTTGAACCCGCAGCATCAGGATTGCGAGACCCGAACGGATTCCCTGAGCTAGCCTGGCGCCCCTAGGATTATATTGTTAAATCTCATGCAGTTAAATAATTTAATTCTGTAAATTAATCGTATATATTTAATACATGGTGGCAGCGGTAATTTAATTGTTATAAAATTTCTTAACGACTACTCTATTTGAAATAATAAATAGATTGTTAATAGTGATAGAATCCTTCCGAATAATTCGACTTATTTGAGCCTACCAATTGCTTGAGTTTGATTAAGTATTTAGAGACCTATGGGCTTTGCTTCTGCTCTCAGTAAAGTATCGACGGATTAATACATTGGTATATTCTTTTGAAAGCAACGGACAATTAAAATGTATGCAAAGTCTTTACTGACAGCCCATTTCAGAAAATAGAGTCATTCAAAAATTATGGAACACTTTGTAAAATTTTAATAAAATAAAAGTAATAATAATGAAATAATGTGTAGTTTTATTTTAAATTTCTTTTGAGGAGTCAAAATTAAGACTGCGGAAGAATTAAATAGATAACTTGAAGTCTTCATCTTTAAATATTTGACTTAAGAAGAGTTCACTGTATTAGGTAATAAGGATAAAGTAGTGATAAAGTGGCTTGAAGGAGTTCCTCCATGTCTCTGCCAGGGTATATGTAGTCAGCATTAGGATGAGATTTGAAAATTTTTTTTTAATCATTAGCCTTCCTTTCAATCACTTACAGTCTTGAAGAAAGGGGCTACAGGTTGCCATCCCATTCTAAACATCCATGGCTCAGGACAAGCTTTTATTTATCATTAAAAGCTAGCCTTGGCGGGATTTATACGCAGGTAAGACAAATGCAGAGCACTAGGGTTGCGACGCCCGAGCTGTACCCTGGCACCTCAAATTTATTTTTTAAATTTAAATTTAAGTTTTTTTTCAATATAATATTTTAATCAATTTGTAATGTTTTATAACACTTTCGTTATTCAGATGCTTCTTTTGCAGAAGGTTTTTGAATTCACTTTCTTTATTTTTTTTTTTTTTCATAGTTTTGAACAACAGAAATTTTTAATACTTTAATTTGAAGTTAGTAATCAATTATTATCAATAAAATAATGTTTATATTTTTAAACAACATTAATAAAAATTTGTTGAATTAACATTTTGGGAAAACGCTACTCGACGATGGCAAAGAGTGAAACTATTACAAAATCCAAAACAATTAATGCGAGGGAATAGAATAAAAAATTTATCTGTCCCAGCCAGGGCTCGAACCTAGATCTCCCGGAAAGGGCACGAATGCTACCAATTACACCACCGGGACAAGCCAGATGACTTATAAACTCCCACTACACTCTCGCTAGTGTCCCTGGCTGGGGCCAGATAGATTTTTATTCTATTCCCTGGCATTAATTGTTTAAAATTTTGTGGGATAATATACCACAATAAACTAATTATTTATATTTTTAAAGGCCTTAAAAGAAACTGTAGTAACAAAGAACAAAAATTATTACAAGAAAATAATATTTTTTGCTTTAACGACATTCTATTTCAAAATATTTATGAAAATGGAATATTATTTGTGATCTGAAATTATAATAAATCGGAATATATTTTTTTTCTTTTTAGTAATCGATAATTCTAGAATATAAATTTCGTTTATTTTCTTCTACAAGTGGTTTCTTACCACTTTTGTTGTAGGTAGTTCTGAAAGTGGAAGGTTAATATTTGTGTAAGTATGCACATGCTCCTGAAGAAGGCATCCAAAAACGCGAAACTAGTAGAGTAATAACAGAGTCTAAAAGTTATCGTTCTTATTTTTTTTACCTTTAGTTTTCATCAAGAAATAATGAACAGTAATTGTTTTCCCCATTTAATTCCAGTCCGAAATTATCTGCAGCTTAGAAGTGGCCAACAAGACACCTTGTTCAAACTTAGTTATTTGTTCTTAAATCAGTTTTATAGCCCTATGGTCATTTTAAATAATTTTTTTTTCTCCTCGCTCAATCGATGATTATTTCTGCAGTTACAAATCTAGAAATATAAAAAAGTAAGTTTTAATTGTATTTATTGTATAAACCATTATAATGACAATGAATTACGGCGGAAATATTTGTAAATAACCCTTGAGTAAAAAATACTTCTTTAAGTAACAGACAAATGTATTAATTATAACAAAATTATTAATGTCAATATTTTTTTTTTGTACTTTTAAAAATATTTTAATGTTTCCAAATTTACAGCAGGTCAGTTTTATACAAATGTACAATTACAAAAGCTCAAATTTTATTAAAGACAAAGTCAAGAAATATATTTCCTACATTTGAAATTGAATTTTCAATTTGCTTCTCAATTTTTTTAGTTATAACTCAACGTATTATATATGAACTACATTATAAAGCAGATGCACTTATAAATTTTTATAGACATTTTGTATGCCAATACATAATTCGGTAAAAATTATAATCTACGAACACAATAAATCTTTTTGAAAGGGCTCAAAAATGTAAGGAAGGGGAATCGCCGCTATACTATTCACATATGATTTTCCTGGATCTCTTGGGGCCTGTAAGAAGGGGAATACTAGATTTGGGTATAGGCAAAAAGGAAATGGCTTTATTTTTTCTAGAGTGTGCGGCTTGATGTGGTCCGAATCCTTGAAAAATAAAAGCTCATGTTTTTTTTTTCCCCCTGCCGAACGCTTGGCTTCAAAACAACTCAATTTATCACTCCACTTGCTAGGATATTTTCCGACTGAGCGTCAGTAATGGCGAGAGCGGGGCTCCTTCACATCCTGGCTCTTTCCGTCCGTGACAGTGGCTTCCCTTTAACTCCTAAATTTCCAAACACCAAGAGAGATTTGGTAAAAGAGAATTTAAAAAAAAATAAAAAATTCAAGGTTAATACTCTCCAGGAAGTTTTTATTGCGACCTACAATCACCTATGGAATTTTTACGTGTATTTCAGTATCAGTTCAGACGTGATAGAGTGAAGATCTCTTTTAGGCTTCTTAAGGCACGAAAAATATTTTCACTAGTTTATAAGGGATTCAAGCAAAATAGAATCATCTGAAGTATCTTCATCAGATGAAGATTGGACTATTCTTAGCTACCAAACAGAACTAAGTCGAAATTCACATAAACTCCATTTTTTATGGTTTTTTCCATATACTTGTAACAAAAAAGAAACGGCTTTATAATTTTCACTTCTGTTCAAGGTAGTGAAGATTTTCTTTACGAAAATATACAATTTTTTAAGACCAAATCGTGTTTTCGCTTAATTTATACTATTATTGTTTTAATTTACATATAACATAAAACTGGATGGGATCAACCCTCTTCCCCTCGGATTTATGCTAAATTTGGTAAATTTACAACTAAAATAAATAATGTTCAAAACGAGAGATTTTTTTTAACCGTAGATATTAATATTAGATGTTTTTTGGTTTGGGTTCGGTCAAGGTAGAAAAAGAAATTTATACTTTAGTCATGGAAATGTGAACTTAGGGACAGGACGTCCTCTCTCGTCTTCATGATAGGTAGATGTGGCAAATTACTGTTTTAATGTTATTCAATTATTTTTCAATTAGTTGTCTGCATGTTTTTTTTTAAATTGGTTTTTTTATTATTTATTAATATTTTTAAATTCTCTTACATAGCTTTCTACATACATACTCTTGATATCATATTACATTATTGTAATTCTCTATTATATTATAGTCAATTATTATTGTATTCTCATGACATTGAATTTCTACAGCCCTGAAGATGGCTTACAATGTAAGCCGAAACGTTGGCAGATAATCCTTTTAAAAAATGCATTTTTTAAATTTGTGTTTTTTGGATCTACCTTGTCCGAACCCCAACTTATATCATCTAATAAAATAAATAATTTATTTAGATTTATGTCCATCTCATTAAATATATAAAATCTGCTAATTTCATGCACCTCATTTGTCATCCAGTTCAACTATTTATTATATACATAGAAATTAATATATATTTATGTATACTTATCAGGCATATTTAATTTAGGGTATTTGCCTTAAATAAAACAAGCAATTTATATAGGTACGATAACGCTAATTTAAAACATTTCTTAAATATTTCATCGATCATATTAGGGGGAGTTACTAATAACGCTCCTGTCAAAATTATCTATCAAACATATACTTCCTTTTAGTATACGATTTAGCCCCCCTCTCCCCCTCCCAAAATGAGAATAATGTTAACATATTAACTGCTTTTGGTAATCATTTTGATGATTAAGTAAATGACTGGAATTAGTGAGGAGGGATGGGTGGAGGAGAATGGAGTGAGACCAAATTGATATTTGTTTATCTCTTCGTCACAGCTATGAAACGTATGTAGTAAAAGTTATACTATACGTCATAGTATAAAAGTATGAAATGCAATTTATGTTTCAAATATTTTTTACGTAAAATTTAAATTTAGTTAGACATAAAATGAGGTGTCTTCAAGAGGGAGGGATCTCCTCCTCATGAATATAGAAACCTTATTTGGGCACATTGTGAACCGTTGAATGAATTTGTTTCTGAGTAAAATTCAAGTAGAAGAGGTGGAATTTCGATGAGTTTCAAATTGAGTAAATAATTATTTCACTATTTAGTAAAATTATATTAATATCATAGGTGAAAAAATTAATTTTTCTAACAATTATGCCTATGACCTTTTTTCAAGAGGTGGATAATATGGGAAATATTTCAGCACCTATGCAGGAAAAACTGCTATGGCATTAATATCACAATTTTCTTTCACTCGGCCGGTCTAGGGACTGCTTCAACGACGGGACCCTTTTCGGTCTCTGTACTTTTTAGATTTCAAGCTCAAATTGGTCATTCACCCTAGGTCATGTCCATTGATGCCAATTTAATATATTTTATTTATAAATTTTTGTAGACATGTTAATTTAGACATTGGCGAACTTCAAAAACCTCTTCGTTTGATTGGCTTTAAACCGCGCTGTGAGTTAGTCATCATATTGACCATGGGTGCATTTATAACCAATATATTTTGGTTGTAGTAGATCAGTCAAAGTGTCAATAAAAAAACAGTCCTTATAAGGATAAATATAGTCTGAATGATTGCTATGAACTAAGCGTAGAAAGAAATAGACTTAATTAAACAATTGTGGATGTATTTACATTTTCTTCTTCCGGGTTGGACCGTGTCAAGTTGTTGATATTTGCCGAGCTTTCGCACATCATGTGATAGCTTCTTCAGGGCTGAGTAGAAAATGGCTTCTCTACTCAGCCCTGAAGAAGCCATCACATGATGTGCGAAAGCTCGGCAAATAACAACTTGACACGGTCCAACCCGGAAGAAGAAAAGACAAATACTTCTGACGACCGTCGAAGCTTACGTGAACAATTATGGATGTGTTTTTACGTAAAGATTTACATATAAATAATAAAAACATATTGACAAATTGAGCTGTTAGGAAATGTAGTGAGAAGAAGCCAATGGAGAGGTTTGCTGTCTCCGGGCACATTAAAAGGAGGAAGCCGCCTCCCTCCACTCCACAAGCCATCAGTAGCATCCTCTCTCGTCTCTTGTTAACAAAAACTGGAGGGGGAAAGTGGAGGGGGGTTCTCTGTGGGGGGGAATTTCAAAGAAAAGGATGGTAGGGGTAAGGGTGGGGGGTGGAAGAGAATCTTTAGTCCAACTTCCTCACCTTTTTTCTTCTCCAGCTGCAAAGAAAAACTTACTTATTATAATACAATACATCTTATCCCCCCCCCCCCCAAACAGAAAGTTACGAGTTTATTTTAATATTTATGGTTTAAAAATAGATTTGCATTATAGCTATTATACTTTCTTAAATACATTTACATTTGGACCTACCGTATGGAAATATAAAAGGTAATTTTTGTGGATATTTCTTCTCCTTCAAAGAGTTTAAATTTCCACATAATATCTGAAACTTGTATTTGCACGTAAACTGAAAATACGAAAATATACTGTAAAACTGATTAAAATTAAATAATCATAGAAAAATATTTTGCAAAGGAAATGTACAAAATATTTAAAGTAAGGGATAGTCTCTCATACCTTATATTCTCCGTCTTCATTGGTTTCTGTACACCATCTCCCGGAGATGGTGTACAGAAACCAATGACGACGGAGAATATAAGGTATGAGAGTTCTATATTCATTGGTGGTAGAAATAATAATAACCCTTTAGATTATTTAAGGGATAGTCTTTTCATATTGGTCACTGTATTCGAAAAAATACACTATGTCTTCTCCTTCAGAGAGTTAATATTTCCACAAAACGCCTGGAACGTGTATTTGCAAGAAAATTAAAATTCGATAATATACTCTAAGACTGATTAAAATAAAATAATCCTAAAAAAAAAAAAAATTTGCAAAGGAAATAAACAAAATATTTAAAGCAGCAGATAGTCTTTTCATATTAATCCCTGTATTCAAAAACATACCCCATAAATGATTTTACAACTAATATAACAATAAGTGCATGGAGCATACCTCTCCCCACACCTTTGCCATAACTTTTCCCGTCCATCTGGAGATCGGAGACAGAATCTTGACTCATCGCTGAATAATACGAGGCTCCAATCTTCCTGATTCCAGTTTAGGTCCTCCCGAGCAAACCTCAAGCGCTCAACCCGGTGTTCCCTGGAGAGAAGAGGTCCAGTAGCTGAAGGATGGGAGGTCAATTTCTATTTTTATCTCTTAGGTAATAATAATATGAATATTTGTAAGTAATCCTTTAATTTTGTCCGGCAGTGTATATATATATATATGTCCACTAAGTAGAGTCTGTGACTATTGTTACTATATAGATTTCCCTATCCAATAGTTTATTTTTGCAGATTGAACGTAAGGAATCAATCAAGCTACTCAATTTAGCACCAAGACGCCGTTTTGTAAAATTTCAGCAGTTTTTCACCAATGTAGAGGTCTTTAATTTCCTCATATGAATTTTACACACCACACATGAAGTTTTACCTTTGATCAGTTCTGCACCCTATCCCCGCTAGCCTTGGCAGACTCTAGGATGTCACGTTGTCTTGTCACCAGTAGACTATCGGATATCATCGATCTAAAAGGTTTTCGTCATTTTTCATACGCAGGATAACGCCAGCCTNTATATAAACAATTATTGGAAACATAATTCCTTGGCTAAGGGAGTGAAGTTAAAAGTTCCAAATAAATTTAACTTTTTTTAAAAAGAACCTAGGCAGATTTTTTTTCCATTCATGAAATGCAGTACTCTAAGGAGTTAGCGTAGTATCGGCTGAGGGTATCCTTGTCGTAGGCAGAGAGAGCCTGTATAGCCTTAGGGGGTCATCCCTGTGCTTGCCAAATCGAATTTGGTGAGTTTAACCCCCCGCCGCCCCAGCTACCCCTTCCCCTTCAAGCCGCCTCCCTTACGCCACTCTCACTGTCAACCTTCCCCTAGACTCTCCCCTCATAAGCCCCTTAACTGGCCTGACAGGATCTATCTAGGCCTGCTCTCCTGCCCCTCCCCCCACCCCTGATTTATACTCTTATCCAATTTATCACATCCGGAGCACATTAATTTGTCGTGATTAGAGATTAAAAATTGGATCTGTAATGTTGAGGAAGTATTTCCCACTAAAACAAATTAATTATCTTAAAATTATTGTTTCATTTTATTTTCTAAATTAATTTTCCTGAAATATTTATTTAAATTTAATAAATCTTAGTCCTTTTAAATATCGAATGAGAATGGTTACATTTTGTCAGGATATCTTTTGTTTGAACAACAATAACTCATTATTTTGACAATTCCGCGGGGAAAAAAAAAAGTTTTTCCCAATACTCTTTTAACGACTTCACTTGTAAACGTTTCACGTTTCTAACCCTTCTTTTTTGTATTTAATTTCTTTAAGTGCTGTGTGGCAACAAAACGCCATATTTGATAGGGAGTTTAAACAAACGTAAAAATACACACACTCTTATAATATATATATATATATATATATATATATATATATATATATATATATATATATATATATATATATATATATATATATATATATATATATATATATATATATATATATATATATATATATATATATATATATATATATATATATATATATATATATATATATATATATATATATATATATATATATATATATATATATATATATATATATATATATATATATATATATATATATATATATATATATATATATATATATATATATATATATATATATATATATATATATATATATATATATATATA
This sequence comes from Oncopeltus fasciatus, assembly GCA_000696205.2. Lineage (NCBI taxonomy): Eukaryota > Metazoa > Arthropoda > Insecta > Hemiptera > Lygaeidae > Oncopeltus > Oncopeltus fasciatus. Next base: position 268,626 of record KZ808344.1, read on the forward strand.
TATATATATATATATATATATATATATATATATATATATATATATATATATATATATATATATATATATATATATATATATATATATATATATATATATATATATATATATATATATATATATATATATATATATATATATATATATATATATATATATATATATATATATATATATATATATATATATATATATATATATATATATATATATATATATATATATATATATATATATATATATATATATATATATATATATATATATATATATATATATATATATATATATATATATATATATATATATATATATATATATATATATATATATATATATATATATATATATATA